>CAUYRT010107488.1:0-12320 GCA_963574885.1 Lepilemur ruficaudatus
GGCTAATTTTTTCTATATATTTTCAGTTGGCCAATTAATTTCTTTCTGTTTTTAGTAGAGATGGGATCTCACTCTTGCTCAGGCTGGTTTTGAACTCCTGACCTTGAGCAATCTGCCCGCCTTGGCCTCCCAGAGTGCTAGGATTACAGGTGTGAGCCACAGCGCCCGGCCTGAATATGAATTCTTAAAAGCAATATAGTCTATGAATAACTTTTTTAATGCATAAAAACCATCTTCAAGGAAATATAATGGAGAACTCTTAGCAACTGGTAGATAGTTTGCTAAGGTCGCATGGCCAGTAAGCAGCAGAGGCAGGATTTAAACTAGAAGACTTCATGCCCACCCGCACTGTACCCAAGCAGGAAGTGAAACCACCCTGCATTACTTTATTTTCTACTGACACAATTTTCTTTCCCACTAATCTGTGAGCAACATGACTGCAGATACTTCCTTTTGTCTTTATGTCCCCAGACCTTAGCACAGTGCCTCTGTGGCACCTAGTAGGAGCTCGAAATGCGTGTGTTGAGTAAAGGAGTGAGGAGAGTCCAGGGAGAGTACTGTAGTATCCTGGAGTCCCTGAGAAGAGAGTATTTCCAGCAGGGAGGGTCCCAGTGTCAAATGCCACAAGGTGGTTGTATTAGTCAGGGGTCTCTTTAGAAATAGTACCCTGAATATATATTTATTTCCTTTTATTTTTCTTTTAATAGGAATTGGCTCATGTAATTATGGAAGCTGAGAGGTCCTGCAATCTGATGTCTGCAAGCTGGAGAACCAGCAAAGCCTTTGTCTGAAGACCTGGGAACCAGAGGGGCTGATGGTGTAAGTCCCAGTCTGAGTCTGAAGGCCCCAGAATCGGAGGGCTGCTGACAGAAGTGTCCCAGTCCACAGCCGAAGGCCCGAGAACCAACAGCAAGAGGAGATAGATGTCCTGGCACCATCCTAGCCAGCAGCTTCAAGGTGGTGAGGACTGGAGATGAGCAATGGGAGGATGTTAGGATGAGGTAAGTGAGGCAGGTGGCAGGGACCAGGGCAATCCAGGAAGTAAAACTGCACGAGTAACAGGGTTGCATTTACAGATGTGAATGCAGTCCTGAGGGGCCTGCGTTAGAAGCAGTTCTACGGTGATTGGAGCCCAAGGGGGGAGACTTGGTGACAGAATGTGAGCCAGGGAGGTTGGCAAGACTCAGGCTGATCACAGACGGTCTTGTCCACTAGGATTCTGACCCTGTACCTTAGGCCTGTGGAGGCTGCAGACCTCTGAAGGGTGTAAAGCAGGGCTCTGACATCAGTAGATTGGCTTTTAAATATTAATAGCTCAGTCCAGTGCTTCTACGCCTTCTTCCTTCTGTGTCCCCTCATCTTCACATCTTGTGACTCAAAAACTACATGTGATTAAAGCATGATGCTAAAAACAGGAAATGTTTGTTGACTGATGTTTATACACACATAGTCCATGAGGCAGTCAGTCTGCTGGGGAATATCGTGGGCCATCCTCCACCATGGGCCTGGCTCCTCCTCGGTCTTTTCATGGATAAGTCCACCCCTCCCACTACCTCCTAGGCTCCTCTGCCTGCCCTGCACTCTGGTTTCCTCTAGGAATGGGCAGTTTTCACTGAAGGTGCTGCCTCTGTGGGACCCAGGCTGTGTGTGTGTGCGTGTGTTCTAATCTCTCAGGCCATGCAGGCCTAGACCGTGTCCTTGTCACCCTCACATTTCTTCTATTCACGAATCAGAAGGAGGCTGGGCATTCCAGAGAGGCTGAACTGTGGATGCTTGAGACAGAGGATCAGCCACGGCCAGTTTCAAGGCCCACTGATTTGCATCTTGCCATTTTGAGCATGTTTCTGGAGACATTCAGGTTTTAAGGGACCCATAGGGATGTGGTACCTTGGGATTTGTGTTCTGTGTCTGGTCCTCTTGAGTCACTTCCCCCTGCCTCCCTCTCCTGCCAGCCTCAGGGGCCACGCTTCATCATGAATTGGGTCTTCCATGTCCTATAAATGACTTCAGTGGGGGTCTAAGCCTGGCAGGTGATGGCAGTTCTTGTCCTTGTGCATTCTTGCTTCTCAACCCCAAGGATCCGAGATAAGGCAGTGGATGATGGGCTTGGGAATGGGATTAGGGAGAGCTCTTGAGGAATTCGTGGTAAGGGGCTAGGTTCTGCCCTTAGTTTCCAGGATTTCAAACTTTCACTTTCATTCTCCTTCATAGAAAAAACTTGTTTTGATTATTGGCGAGTCACCTACCTTCAGAGTGGAGCCCACCCCAGCCTTTAGGCTGTCCCCTTAACACACTGATGAATCCCCTAGATGTGTTTAAAACTTGGCGGTTTAAAGAACCTCAACTTAAATTTAAAAAAATGGGACCTCTACGACAATCTTGTGATAGGGATAAGGCAGATGGCATCGCACTCATTTTATGGGTGATAAACGGAGGCTCAGAGAGGTTCGGTGACATCTGCTGGCAAGTGGCTGGTGATCTGCAAAACTGAAAGTCAGCACAGCCCGACTGTGAGAATGTGGCAGTCTCAAAGTCTCAGAGAACCACAGTGTCCCTGGCAGAACTGAAACCGAAAAGCTGGCTTACTGTAATGTTTCTGTCACCCCATTTTCCTCTTGCCGTGCGGGGCACACACACCTGTGCCTTTTCCTCCCCCCATGGCATCTGGGCCAGGCCCTCAGTGGTCACTGTCCACAAGGCATCTCTTGGACCTATGATAAAAGAGCGGGTAAGGCGAGTCTTGCCTTAAAAAATGTTCACAGCCCTGTGAAGTGGAGGCCCAGAGCAGTTTTCCGGTCCTTAGTTTCTCTTTTTGCACACACAGAGCAGCCGGCCCAGCCACATGTCGCACTGAGCTCCAGGATCAGTGAGAATGGACACCGCATCATCATCCTGACGTGTGGCAGAGAGCAGAGGAGGCACTGTGATCTGCAGCTGGACACTGCTGGGACCCCAAACTGTTGTAACTCACGGAGGGTCTGTCCTCAGGGTCTCCTTGTGGCCTGAGGACAGTGCTCCGACCTTTACCTGCATGGTCAAGAGCGCAGTCGGTAACGGCGGCTCCTGCCCAGTGTCAGAGCCGCACTGCTGTGCAGGTACTCCAGCGCGCACCCTGCATGGCAGCTCTGGAGTGGAGGGGGAGGGCGAGGAAGGAGCGCTGGGTCCGTTCAGGTCCCGGGGAGAGGGGACTATCCCCCTTGAGTGAGTGAGGGGACGGGGTGAGGGATGTTGGCCTGTGGGAGGAGAAGACCCACTGGAGCGCTTGGGGAGGGAGGCTGGGGGTGCTGGTTTGGGCAGGAGGAGTTTGACGGGGCCTCTGGCTGCCCTGGGTGGGTGGGGAGACACTGACACTGAGGCTGCCGCTATCTAAGGTGTAAGTATTTCGGTACCCGTTCATTCTTGTAAGCACCAGGTATGTACCACGCGTGAACATCTTGGATGCACCCTGCGCTGTTCTAGCCATTGAAGATACAGAGAGGAAGAGATGTGGACAAATTCCCACCCCTCAGGGAACTCACAGTCACGATCATCAGAAGCTGCATCTGACTAGCTTTTTGACCATTTTGTCTTCCAGCTAGCCCTAGTAAAAGACTTCCGAAGAGTATTGTATTGTGTTGTATAAGCACAACATCGAGCGTGGTGTATCATGGGCTTTAAATGTCTGTCTTCTTCCCTGAATGTGGGCAAAGCCCGTTCTTACCTTTCTTTGCATTTCCAATATACAGCATGTAAGGAGTGTTAAAATATGTGGGTCTGGCATGTATTAAAGAGCATCTGTGCTGGATGGTTATGGGATTCAAGGTTTGAAGACCATCAGGAGGTTTCACAAAGATCTGGGACCTATTCCATTGTGTGGTTTCTCTTCCTGCTTTTGACAGAGGGAAGAAGAAAATGGAATCTTTATCCTAAAAATTTCCTTGAATTCTCAACAGTTAGCAAAAAAAAAAAAAAAAAAAAAAAGGTTAAAATAAGAAGAAAGTCATTTATGTTTTGTTTGACAGCAAGTTGCTCTGGAGTGCTAGATAGGTTGATCTAGAGTTTGAACCATGTACAAACAACTGAATCAAAAGCAAAATTTAGGTGGAAGAGAAACCTTGAACTTCTCCGCCTTTTTGACTCCCAGTGGATTAGCTTGCCTATTTCACTCACAATGAGGATGGACAAACCCCATTCATTACCCACAAAACTTCCAATCAAATAGTGGGTGATTTAGTCTGGAATATAAATAGCCATCTAGGATCATAAGATATTTGGATAAGGCCTCTAACATGAAGACAGTCTCCAAACTAACTAAATCAGGGGTTGCGGGGAAGAAATTCAGAAGAAGAGATAAGGCAGGGAGCAGAAGAAAATCAAATAAGATCCTCCCAAATCTATGCTTAATACTCTTAGAGACATATGAGAAGATATTTTATTTAAAAATATGAACAGAGTGCCAGAATAAGAAAAAATGAAAAATCAGAGAATAAGGAAGCACTCTAGAAAAATTTTTAAAAATTTTTTAAAAATTTCTAAAAAATCAATGGAAGTTTTAGAAAATTAAATCGAGAAACTCTCTTAGAAAGTAGAACATGTCTATAATCCCAGCACTTTAGGAGGCCGAGACAGAAGGATCACTTGAGGCCAGGAGTTTGAGTTCAGCCTGGACAACATAGTGAGATCCCATCTGTAAAAAAAAAAAATGTTTTTTTAATTAGCTGGGCATAGCAGTGCACACCTGTAGTCCTAGCTACTCAGGAGGCAGATGCAAGAGGATCGCTTAAGCCCAGGAATTCAAGGTTACGGTGAGCTATGATCAGGCCACTGTACTCCAGCCTGGGTGACAGAGTAAGATACTGTCTCTAAACAAAACAAAAACAAAACCAAAAAACCAAACAATAAAATGTAGAACAATAGGCAAAAAGATAAAAATAGTAAAGGTAAGATAGTTAAAGAATCAGCCCAGGAATCCCAATACCTAAATAACAAGTTCCAGAAAGGGAGATGTTTTAGTCTATTCTGTGCTGTTATGAACAGAATCTCACTGACTGAGTCATTTATAATCAATAGAAGTTTATTTGGCTCATTATTCTGGGGGCTGGGAAGTACAAGATCAAGGGGCCGCATCTGTTGAGGGCCTTCTTGCTGTGTCATAACATGGCAGAAGTCATCACACATAGTGAGGAATGAGTGAGAGAGAGAGGAAGGGGGCAGAACTCATCCTTTTGTCAGAAACCCACTCCCCTGATAAGTAGCCCAATCCTGAGATAACAGCCTTAATCCATTCACAAGGGCAGAGACTTCATGATCTAATCATGTCTTAAAGCCCCCACTTCTCAACACTGTTGTATTGGGGATTAAGTTTCCAACACATGAACTTCGGGGAACACCTTCAAACCATAGCAGGAGAATAAAGAAAACAGAGGGAAGAAATTTAAGAAAAATATAATATAAAAATTTTTCTTAGAAATAAAAAACATGTTTCTAAAGTGAAAGGGCCCACTCAATTCTCAGGATACTGATTGAAAAAAAGACTCAGACCCAGTTACAAAATCGCAAAATATTATATTAGAACACCAGCAATAGAAAAAAGGTTCTTAAAACTTTAAGAGAGGAAAAATGTGGGTCACAAACAGGAAACTGAGTCTCAGAGTGGCATGAGACTTCAGCAGTCCTGGAAGCCAGAAGACCCTAAGAGAGCAATGCCTTCAAAATTCTGAAGAATGATTGTCAGCCCAAAATTCTATACCAGGAAAAACAGTTAGCATTCAGGCTAATAAATCGAGGTTTAGATGAAAATATAGGCACCATCAGGTATTCAGAAATCAGAAATTTCCCTCCCATGCATTCTTTCTCAGCAAGCTACTGAAGGATGTTCTCCACCATAGTAAGGGAGTAAACTAGGAGAGAGGAAGACGAGGGATCCAGGAAACAAGAGAGAGGGGAAAGGACTTCTCAGGGTGGCGAACTGGAGAAGTCTCAGAGGGAGAGCCGTGCAGCAGGACCAGAGCATCCAGTTAAAGATGTTACCAACTACAGGAAAAACAGAGTTGTTAGAAGGAAATGGAATTGTAGTACTCTACACGGCTCAAATGTGAATACATATTGGCATGAACATTAATTATAACTTAACAGAAAGCCATGTTGTAACATACCCTGGCAGGGTAGGCAGAAAGGCCTGTGTGTTGTTGGGGGCTTATAGAGGGAATGGGGGGGGAACAGGGTGAGGGACAGGGAATAAGAGAGTCAAATATTCATCCCCAAAGCATGAAGTCAATAAATAGTGTCTAAAATCAAGAAAGGGCAGAACAATATATTATTTTTAATAGCATAAGAAACAGACCAAATAATTGATAATAGTTGCCTATATGAAACAGCAGTTCTGGGTGCGGTGTGGCAGAGGATTGCTATTTTTTATTACAAGTCTTATGATCCTAGTTAGGTTTTATAACCATATATATGTGCAGTATTTGAAAAAAGTAAAAATTTAAAAATAAGCACCAAGAGATAAAGAACAAAAAAAATTTTTAAGAAATAAGCAAACTCTGAGGTCTAGGAAATTGGCGAGAGGGAAATGGGAGGATTTAGGCTAAAGACGGGGTTCTGCAGGAAGACTGAACAGTTTAAACAAAGATTCAGAGATTAACCAGTAAAATTTTAGTTAAAACAAATAAACTTACAGTTGGATACCTTTTCTCCAAATCTAGCTCCAATTATGCATTCAGCAAAACTCAGCATTACTAACTAGTTAATATTTATGCTTATTTAAAAAGGTAATAAAATGTCATAGCTGGGGAAGCAACTCTGGGGCTGTCAGTGATCTTGCCTAGTGTTGCACACAGCTGTCATTCAGGCACCCCAGGTAGCTCGATCCCTGAAAACAAATATGCAGTTGTTGAAAGGACCAACTTACAAATGCAAATCTATGTCAGAGAGCATTGTTCACCCTTTGCATCTTAAGAGAACTAGAACCCCTTAACTCAAGGGCAGTAGCCTGGCATCTGAGTGTGAAGCAGGAGGAAGAACTAGCTCAGTGATCTTGGAGAAGCCACCAGTGTTTTGTGGGAATGGAATGCTTCATTGCCCAGCCCGTGAACGCTGCTGGGTAGTGAAATGGGAGGCTAATTCCTGATGGAAAAGGTCCTGAGATACTGAAAGCCCTGAGACTCCTCCAGAAGAGAAAAGCTGAAATCCTGACACTCACAAAAAGCCAGAGAAGTGTGTATCTATTGGACATTGTTTTAGGTGTGAGGTATGAACTATATGTATCTGAAGGCCTCCTGCCTCCCTGCTTAGGTGGTGCCAGACACACTTGCTGGGTGGCAGGAAGAAGTAAAAACAGGGAGAAAGAGGAGGGAACGACTCACTGACCCTCAGGAATAAATCAATTACCGTCTATGAAAGAGTAAGTTGACAGTTCAGACTATGCAGAAACAAATTCTTGGAAAAGCCTCTTTAGTTTTTCTTAGCTGAAAAGCAAACACATTTCCACAATCTGGCTTCTCTATATCTTTATCCACCCTCTCCACACCCCAAAGTGCAGCCATTAAAGTCCCATGGCCACTACACATGACTCTGAGCTGTCACATTGCTACTCCTCCCTGGAGGGCTCGCTGCCCTTCTCCACCTGTCTCAGACCGTGTCTAACTGCCTCTGGACCCATTTGTTTTTTTTTTTATCAGATGTGAGTTCTTTGAAATTAGGTGTCATGCTTTATTCATTTCTGCTTCTTGGCCATCACACATAGTAGGTGCTCACTAAATGTTTATTGAGTGAGTAAATGAATGAAAAAAAGAAAGAATAAAAGAATTAAAGTGTCTGTGGGAGTTGCTACTCATCCATTTCTGTTTGCCTATCTACAGTTCTGGGATTGCTTATGGAATATTCATACCCCTGCTGATGTTTATTTTAAATTTTGAAGCAATAAGGAAGTTAACAAATGGACACAAATTTCAAGGTATCTATTCCCTTTCTCCTCTTATTCTTATGGGTCTTATGTGTCTCCTATGACAATTATATTTTGCTTCTAAACTATTCTTTTCCTTATATTCTTTCTAGACTCTCATCCAGATTACATTATCTCAATATACTTCCCTCGGAAGACTTTAAGAAGCAGACACCATTTGGCAGTTTTACTCCTTAAATACTATATGTTTTTTCCAGTGCTCATGAAGTTTAACGTGCATGTATTTTTATAAGGTTTTATATTTTTTTTTGCAAAACGAACAAACTAAGAAACTGGTTTGCCAGCTGGGCCAAGAGGGGGCAACAGTGAGCTAACTCAGGGCTTGCTCTGTGACTTGGTTGAAAATCCTGTTACCACCACGTGGCATTTGTGGCCTTGCTTTCCTTTTCCATTTTCTCTCTCTCTCTCTCTTTTTTTTTTTGAGATGGAGTCTCACTCTGTCGTGTTATCAGAGCTCATTGCAACTTCTCAACTTGTACCTCCTGGGCTCAAGCAATCCTCCTGCCTCAGTCTCCCAAGTAGCTGGAACTACTGGCACACGCCACCATGCCTGGCTAATTTTTCTATTTATTGTAGACATGGGGGCCTCATTATGTTGCTCAGGCTGGTCTCGAAATCCTGGGCTCAAGTGGTCTTCCCACCTTGGCCTCCCAAAGTGCTGGGATTACGATCATGAGCCACCACGCCTGGCCTTCATTTTCTCTCTCTGAGATGAGGGAGTTGGACAAAGTATCCTTAAAGTCTCTTTTGACTCTAAATTCTGTGTGTAAATTTTAAATAGAAGTTTGGCACTGATTTAGGTTCTGGGGACAGAACAGCTAATGAAACAGACCCAAATTCCCAACCCTTATGAAGCTTACATTCCTGAGCGGCCTTCTAAAGCACTATGGCTGCCATCGTGGTGAGGTGGGTTGGGGAATGGAGGGTGTGAGGCTGGGTAGGAAGTCAGGCCAGGGCTCGACCAGTGGACATTAGACAGGTCCAGAGACCGGGAGAAGCAGGAAATGGATGGGATTCACTGGGGCCAAGTGAGTGGGAGCAGGGATCCGAGTCTCTGCAGGGCCAGGCAATCAGAGGAGTTGGTGGGGCACTTGATGTCTGGGAGGATACACAGCAGAGTTGTACCCACAGGACAGTTGTGCCTGCAACATCTCCAGAACAGAAGGCCTGCTTAGCAATCCTCAGCAGGGCCTGCCTCTGCTCCTGGGGAGTTGCACAGGTCCTAACATGCACAGATGCTGGGAGGAAAAGTGGAGGACATGTGCACGGCGAGGAGGAGGAAGAGACAGAAAGAGCGCCAGAGGATCGAGGGCTGGGAGGAACAGCTCGGAGCCTTGTCGTTGATGAGCCTTCTGTACGGGTTGCGTGAATGGGTGGATAAAATGGAGGGAAGTATCAGCTACTTCATTTGGTCTCTGAGCACTGGTCAGCCACCTCTTATCACATGTCTCAACATTTCAGTTGTCTGATTAACAGCTATTTTCAGGTCTTTGATTGCTCTTTATACTTAAAGGTCTGGGGCTCAGTTCTGAATGGAATCTGTATATTAATAATTAGGCAGTAGCCTCCTTAATGTGAGGTAACTTTTGCTGAATGATTATGATGTTATAAATATCCTGCTAAATCCTTTGTGTGTATAAAGATATGTTTGTATAAAGGTATATCTTTACCTTTAATCTCATCATAACTTCATGAGGTAGAAACTATTTTCCACATTTTATAGAAAAGAAACAGGTTCAGAGAAGCTAAGCACCTTGCTCATGGTTGTAGGCTCAGGAGTAGATACATGATGTCCAGAGTTGCTTTTCTCTCCCTCCCTCCCTCTCTTCCTTCCTTCCTTCCTTCCTTCCTTCCCCCCTCGCTACCTCCCCCTTCCTCCCTCCCTTCCCTTCCCTTCCTTTCCCTTCCCTCTCTCTTTCCTTCCTCTCTCTCTCTCTCATCCCAGTTTACAGGGTGGTAATGCAGATTAGTGATTAACCACAATTGGGAGCATGAGCTTTCTATTTTTCTCTTTATTTATTTATTTACTTATTTTTTGAGACGGGGTCTTGCTCTGTCACCTGGGGCTACAGTGCAGTGGTGTGATCACAGCTCACTGTAACCTCAAACTTCTGGGCTCCTCCTGCTTCAGCCTCCCTAGTAGCTGAGCCTACAGGCATATGCCATGATGCCTGGCTAATTTTTCTATTTTTTGCAAAGACAGGATCTCACTGTTGCTCAGGCTAGTCTCAAACTCCTGGCCTCAAATGATCCTCCCACCTCAGTGTCCCAAAGTGCAAGGATTACAGGTGTGAGCCACTGTACCTGGCCTTTTTTCTCATTTTTAATTAAAAATCCTTTTATTTTGTTTTCTTGGTGCTCTAAGCCAGCTAACCCCTTGTTTTTTATTCTGCCTAGTTTGGGATGGAGGTGGTGTTGAAGAGGAAGAGCAACAACTCTGGGTGGCTTTAGACCCTGGAGAGCTGAGATTGACACCACCACCGTCTCTTCCTAATTCCTTAGTTTCCCTTGATCATTACCTTGCTGTCAACCCATCTTTCAAGTTTAGACCTCAGCTGTTAACCTCTGCTGTCTTCTTGGCCTTACCTTCATCTCTCCCTGTCCTTATCTTGTTGGCTTTCTTCCCAGACTAACTCAGCTCCAGGACCATTCCTTCTGAAAACTGCCCCATTGAGGCTGTGCCAGCCTTGGGCACAATCTACTTTGGCAAAGGGAAAACAAGTCTTATTCCCTGTAATGGTTAATTTTATGTGTTGAATGATACCTTGTTGTTTTGTTTTCCCCCTTGTGCTACTATTTTATAAGAGCTGTGAGCTTTAACTTTCAGGTGTTTTTACAATGATGGATATCAATTGTTCTGTTCCATGTACTTTTGAGCTTTTCCTGTAGGGCATATCTAGTGGTAACAAATTCCCTTAGTGTTTGCTTGTCTGGGAAAGACTTTATTTCTCCTTTGTATATGAAACTTAGTTTTGCAGAATACAAAATTCTTGCTGGTATTTATTTTGTTTAAGAAGACTGAAAAGGGAACCCCAATTGCTTATGGCTTGTAAGGTCTCTGCTGAGAAGTCTGCTGTTAGCCTCATGGGTTTTCCTTTGTAAGTGTGTTGTTGTTTTCATCTTACAACTTGAAGGATTTTCTCCTTCATTTTGACTTTGACTAGACTGGTCATATGTATCTTAGTGATGTTCTATTTGCTATGAATCTTCCAGGTGTTCAGTGACCATCTTGTATGTGAATATCTAAGTCTCTAGAAATACCAGGGAAGTTTTCCTCACTTATTCCTTCAAATAGGTTTTCCATGCTTTCTGCTTTTTCTTCTTCTTCCTCAGGGATACCTGTGATTCTTTTTTTTTTTTTTAACCTATGATTCTTTTATATTAGCTCATTTTACATAGTCCCATATTTCTCTGAGTGATTGTACATTCTTCTTTATTCTTTTTTCTACATTTTTCACTGACAGGGTTAATTCAAAATCCTTACCTTCAAGCTCCAAAATTCTTTCTTCTGCTTGGTCTAGTCTATTGTTAAAGCTTTCTGCTGTATTTTGAAATTCCCTAAATGACTCTTCCATTTCTTTAGGTCCTGCTATATGTTTTCTTACGATATTTATCTCTTTTTAGAAATTTTGTTCATGTCCTGAATTATATTTTTGGTTTCTTTATGTTGATTTTCAACTTTGTCATCAATCTCATTCATCTTATTTGCCATCCATATTCTGAATTCAGTATCTGACATTTTGACAATTTCCTTTAGGTTGAGGTCCATTACTGAGGACCTATGGGCTGAGAGATGCCCAGATAACTGGTTAAACATTATTTCTGGTGTGTCTGTGAGGGTGTTTCTGGAGGATATTAGCATTTGAATCAGCAGACTGAGTAAAGAAGATTACCCTCACTAGTGAGAGTGAGCATCTTACAATCTATCCAGGGCCTGGATAGAACAAAAAGGCAGAGGAGAGGGATAGGGAGAGACTTGTTAAAGGATACAGCATTACAGCTAGAGGAATAAGTTCTAGTCTAGTTAACTACCGTCTAGCATGACTATAGTTAACAATAATATGTTATATAGTTTCAAATAGCTAGAAAGAGGATATTGAATGTTCCCAACACAGAGAAATGATAAACGTTTGAGCTGCTTACTCTGATCTGATCACTATACATTGTATGTATCTAAACATCACTATGGGCCGGGCACGGTGGCTCACGCCTGTAATCCTAGCACTCTGGGAGACCGAGGCGGGTGGATAGCTCAAGGTCAGGAGTTCAAGACCAGCCTGAGTAAGAGCGAGACCCCGTCTCTACTATAAAATAGAAAGAAATTAATTGGACAACTAAAAATATATGTAAAAAAATCAGCCGGGCATAGTGGCGC
>CAUYRT010107490.1:0-45306 GCA_963574885.1 Lepilemur ruficaudatus
TCTTCCCACCCTGCCATGTTGCCTCTTTTAACAAATACACAGCCTAACAACATGTGATTTCAGCTAGACAGGTGCAGACAAACCAAACAGGACTGTAAGGTCGAATATGAGACAGTCTAAAATGACCAAATGAATATGAAACGATGTGCCCAGGGAAAAGTGAATTTTCTGGAATGGGGAGTGATGAGGAGTCATAGAGTTCCTCAGCCCTAGACACAGCAGAGAGCAGATGTCCAATAACAAGTAGGTCAGTCACACAAACAAAGAGCTGGGGGATGGTTTCCCAGGCCTGCCGGAGGGGTGGCGGGTGTGTGGGCACCACATGCTGGGCACAGAGATGTGGTCAGCACAGGCAGAGGTCAGAGCATGGAGAAAACTACTAGAGACACAAAGCTGGCCTGATCAGGATAAAGAAACAGACGAATGCCCGAGATAGGTGCCACTGAGAAGACCTAAGAAAACAAGAAATGAAACCGACTACTGCACACGATTTCTTCAAGACACCAGGAGGAAGAGATGAATCTGTTCTGGAGAGGGAACGTGGTATTGGTTGCACTACAATGGGAAGGCTTAATGCCACTGAACTATACACTTAAAAATAGTTAAAATGGTAAATTTTGTTATGCAAATGTTAGTACAATTTTTTAAATAAATTTTTAAAAATCAGGAGATGACTCGATTGACCTAATTTTCTCTACCTCAGAGGTAAATCCTTCCAGGTTGGAAAAAAAAAAAAAAAGATCAGGATCTGCTAAAGCAGTGATTGGGGTGAGGACAGGGGGATTATATCTTCCTAAAAGGACATTTTATAAGTTTGTGGATATTTTTGGCTAACAATGAAGGGGGTAAAACTGGCCAGGGTGCTGGGATTAGAGATGTCCAGTAACATGTGGGGCAGTCATGCAAAGAGCTGTCTCATACCAAAGACGAGGTTTGAATGTCATTTAAGTAGATGAAAAACCTGTTTACAATGATCTGAGCATAGAACATAACTTTACACATAAAACACAAAGTATTTTCGAGTGGTCTTAAACGCACTGAATTTTCTAGACATGCAACTACCATATAAACTCAAGAAAAAGTGAGCATTGTCTCACTCATATCTTAACCTAGAGTAGTTTATCATTTTGGAAAATTACATTACCGATAGTGATACCACGTGTGGTATTTGAGTCATTAATACATCATGCTAGTATATCAGTCTGTTTTTATAGTTATCACATTGTGACCTTCACAATGAATGCTTAAGTGAAAGTGTCTCATTATAATATATGTTTATTATAAATTACTTTCTTTAGTTTCTCCTTTAGGTTACACTTAGGCCACCATATTTTAAAATTATGTATGAGATTAGGTTGTATTTTCTACTTATTTTCTTTTAGAAATAGAAAAAGAGTGTTGAGATTGGTGAAATGTCCATCCAACCAAGATGTCTCAGAGTTCACACCTACTAGTGATTTTCCAAACACTTTGGGGGAATCCATGTATTCTGTTGTCTGGGCAGAGACCACCCCTTCATCACTAACATCCTATATCCCTTTTCTGCTGGTATCAAAGGTCTAACCTTGTCCAGGCAAGCCAGAAAAATCTTGTCACTTCTTCCACAGCATTCACTGGGAAAGAGGAATTTCAGATGTCTGACTATTAGAAGCTTGGCAAGGACAGACAGAGTAGACATCTCGCACAGAGTGTAGTCAGTAAGAACTCTGAGGAAGAGGGCAATTATCAGTCAAAAATAAACTGTCTCCAATATGTTTCCCATCCCTAAAGGTTGCTTCTAAATTCTGGGAAAAAATTTAAAGATGTATGCAAACGATTCATTGTACACAATCAAGAGGAAGTTGAATTTAACTACAATTGCAATTATTTACTAGATTGATCAATTCATAGATCATTTTGAAGAGTTGATATAGTTTATGTTTCTCGGGGAGACATTGAAAAAGTCATTAGAATTAAGGATTCCCATTAGGAAAGGTGGTCTCTGTCCTCACTGAAAATAGAGAGTAACTCAACTCAGAGAGTTTCCATACTTCTTTTTTAATAGCCATACGAATTTCCTTTATAATTATTTTCCTCCAATATACATTTATATCAATTTGTTCTTATACCTGAGAATTAAAGAGAACATCATATATTTATTTTCAGAGCACTTTAAAAACAATTGTTCTTTGTACAACCATTTTATTAAAACAAACTATGCCCAAACTTAATTTCATAATCTAAATTGCACTATGAAAAAGTTAAAGGTTAATTCATTAAAAAAAAAATTAGCCAGGCGTCATGGTGCACACCTGTAGTCCCCTCTATTGGGAGGCTGAGGCAGGAGGATCACTTGAACCTAGGAATTTGAGGTTGCAGCCACTACACTCTAGGCTGGGTGACAGAGTGAGACCCCACCCCAAAAAAAAAAAAAAAACAGGTTAATTAGTAAATTTAAATTTTAATTACTTTATTGTAGTGTTGTTTATAATAGAAAAAAATTAGAATCTAAATGTCTACAACAGGAACATAGTTTAGTACCATACAATGCATTCATAAGTGGAATAACCAGGCAGTCTCCAAAATGCTCTTATAGAATTATGACTATTATTGTAAGATATGCATGATATATTTAATCATGAGAACATTATTCAAGGTCTTAGGAAAAAATACACATATACATATATGTGCTTAGAAAAAAATCTGAAAGTATATGCACCAAAATATTATAAGTCACTGTAAGATTGTGTTTGGGTAAAACAAGTTTTTTTGGCTTGTCTGTAATTTCTAAATTGTCTACATGTGTATCACTTTTGCGATGAAAGCAATACATCTTATCCAAATAAATAAATACATTTAACTTTTATCAACAACCAATATTTTCTCTGGGGCTCCCATATTTTTTCTAAGGCCATAATAAACAAAGCAACTAGACAGAACAGGAGGGTAAAAAAGCTAAGCTCATTTTCTTCCTTAGTTACCTAGGGCCGTCGTCATCTAAACTCTTCATTCCCCAAACCCCAGGCTGGCTCTTCCCCAGTATCCCTGTTTCATGAATGGCATCACTTAGCTGGCTGCCCATGTGAGAATTCATCATCTTTACCCCCCAGTCCAGGTGCCCACCTCTGTCTAATGTTTTGCCATACCAGCTCCCAAATTCTTGTGCCTTCCTTCCAAGTTCTACTATCTTCTAGCCCCCTAACTGGCCTCCCTGCCTGCAGGCTTGCGCTAACCCAGACGTGCTCACACTGCTGTCTCAGTGATGCTTCTAACATTCTCCACTGGCCACGTCCCTCGCTGCTGAAGCTCTTGCTGTAGCTTTCCCCACTCCAGGTGAAGGGATATACACAGCCCTTCGGATTTGGCTTCAGCCTCATCTCTCACCAGGCCTCAACACTCCCAGCCATAATGAGCTAATTACTATCCTTCCAACACGCCACGCTCCCTCACACCCCTCTTGCTTTGAACACACTGACTCTTCTGCCTGGAACGCCTTTCCCAATTCCCTTCCCTGACTCACTCTTCAGTCCTTCAGAATGCACACCTATCCTTTACTACACTGTGAAGCACCTTCAGGCCACGAGCTCTGTGCAGGGGAGTGGGAACCATAAGTGCATCTCTTGTACCAGGGCACACAGCTGAAAACTCACAAACCCTGGATCAAACCAGCCTGGTTCTGTTCTGCTGCCACTGCCTCTCAAGACTGTGTGCTCTGGGCAAGGTACTTTCACCACTGAGTCTCAGCTTCCTCATCTAGAAAATGAAAATAAACCTTATTAAGCTGTTTTGAGATCAAATGCAACAAGGTACAATAAAGGGCAAATAAGCTCACTCCATGTTTTATCTAATTTTCTTTTTATTCTGCTCTATGTGTTTCTTAAACCCAACATCTTCCATTTTTAGAATCCATCAGGATGGACATAAGTAAATGGAAACACCATTGTAAATCCCCTGCTCATACTACAGAACTCAGATTGTGTTACCTCCTCCAGGAAGTCCTCCTTAACCACTCCCACCCTCTGAGTCTCATATAGACGATCTCCTATATGCTTGTATATTGTCTTCCATACCTCTACAATCACAGGGCAAAATACTTACTTGCTTCCTTGGCTACCTTTCCATTCCCTTTCCTCAAAGGAAAGAACAATGTCCTATTTTACTTGGCATCAGCAGCTCTCCAAACAGTGCCTGATCCATACCAAGCACTCAGTAAATGTTCATTGAAGGAATGAATCAATGGCCACTCACAACTCATGCCTCTTACTCCCTTTAGACCCTTCCATAATTACTTTCCTGGGATGTTTTTGAAATTTTTGAAAATCTCAGAAGGGATCCCAGCACTTTTCCCAGGAGAAGATGTGTTTCAGGCTGACACCTGTGCTCTTGTTGATGCCGTTCCTCCAAAAAAGGCCTGCCTCTCCTTCTTGCCCACATAAGCGCCACTGAAAACCCCTCCTCTTGCATAAATCCTTGTTCACATTCCTGCAGCCCATTGTGATCTTTCATCCTTCGAACTCCTTTAACATCTAGGTTCTATATCACTAATCTGACAATCACCATATACTGCTAAACAACTTTTCTGTATTGTTGTACCCAACTTTATTTACCTTCAGTCTTGTCATTTAACTTTCTTATGTTTATGTCTTGTTCTCCACTTTAAAAACCATATTCCTTAAATAGCTACCAGGTCTCGCCAATCACAGCCTTTCCTGCAGTGTTTTGCATGCGCATGCCCACAAATGTTTTTTGATTTTTTTTAAATTTCAGAATACAAACGTTAGGTTATATATATTGCCTTTGCACCACCCAAGTCAGAGCTACAAGCGTGCCCATCCCCCTGACATCATACACCGTACCCATTAGGTGTGAATTACCCATCCCTCCCTCCTCCCCCTCACCTGCCCAACATCCAATGAATGTTACTTCCATATGTGCACTTAACTGTTGGTCAGTTACTACCAATTTGATGGTGAGTACATGTGGTGTTTGTTTTTCCATTCTTGTGATACTTCACTTAGGAGAATGGGCTCCAGCTCCACCCAGGATAATACAAGAGGTATTAGTTAACCGCTGCTTTTGTGGCTGAGTAGCATATTTTTTAATTGACATGAAGACTCCCTTCCCCTAGGACCCACAATGCCCTGGCCCCCTCCATTCATTCTCTGTCTGTCCTTGATCTTTTCCTCGACCTTCCAGCTTTATCGCCAGGGCTCCTGTGCCTTCCGGCGTGCCTTTGGGTTCAGCCAATAGAAGGCGCAGATAGGTGAGCAGTGGGTGGAAAGACAAAGTGGTAGGAAAGTCCTTCCCTTGCTAAGCCAGTTCTGCAGTGTTTGAGTCCTTCCAAGACCACAGCTTCTCTAGGGTGGTCCCGCTTCTAAGGTGCTGCCTCTCATCTGGGCTCGCATGACATCATTTCCTCCCTTTGCCCTTTCAGGCCTGGCCCCTCACCATCCTTCTTTAGTGGCCTTAACTCTGCCCACACTTCTGTAAATAGTCCCCTCATTAAAGTCTCTTCGAAATCCCAACAGAGTGTTTTGTTTCTTGCGAGAATCTTCACAAATACGGGAGCTTTCAGTTTAGTTGGGTAAGGCTGAAGTAACCTTATCATTGATCATCCAAACCAGGGCATTTTTGAGAGTGCAAGGGGGCACTGGTAATAATTAAACCACGGTAACAGGCTTAGGTTAGAACTGTCCCAGGCCACCTGGAATGAATGGACATCCTAGGTAAAAAGATAATTGTTATAATGCAGAGATAAAAACATTTCTAAAAGAGATAATATTACAGGATAGATTAAGATAAGTGCCAAAGGGTGGAATAGACTTTCAGTGCCACGGCCATTCCAAGAAAAGAGAGATCATTTCTCCTGGGGAAAGACATTTGAGATCAGCGGGTTGCTCACTTCTCCTTCTCTAACTAAATGAAGTCACACAATCCATGTGAGCTTGGCCCATTTTGTGTATTTTCTCCAAGAAATGTCATTCGTAGTCTGGTCCCCTCCTCCACCCCTCACACATACCCAGCATAACTCAAGCCATTTCTTTCCACTGTTTAGCTCTTGGTTTCTAGGGAAAGCAAATTAATTTAAATTTTAGCCAATTATTCGTGTTTAAAAATCAAATGTGTTCCTGATTCAGCTATAAATCATTGCAGATATCTGCTATTTTTGGTTCTTTAAATCATGTTTTAGCTTCATTTTGCAAAGATATCTGAGAGGTGATTTATAAGCTTTTACTTGCAAACTCAAACATTCTTACTAATAACAGCATACGGCCCAATAAGTAACCTAGAAACCTTATGTATGTATATGTATGGATGTTTACTTTGCCTCTTAAACAAAGAGTTTCACAATTAACAAATACTCTAAAGCTTTGTCACCCCCAGCAAAGTGAACCCAGATTCATTGCTCCCCCACATCTAGCTGATTCAATGCTACTTGGCCAGGAAGTGTTTCTAATCCTCATGTTGCTAGTAGAAGCCAGTTGCTATGAGCCCCATTGTGTGACTTCAGGCTTGCCAAATCACTGCTTTGTTCAAGCATTTCATACTCATGGGAATAGTTTATAAAAACACCCGCACCCCTGCCCAGGATCAGAGAGCACCGTGTAGATTAGGGCAGCCAGAGTTCCTTCTCTCCTACCTCCCAACCAGCCTGTGCTGGTTAGGATTAGACCAGTGGGAGATGGGGTTGTGAAGGTCCCTCTAGAGAGATTCACAACGGGTCCTACAAGAACGAGACAAGGAGGAGAGAAAAGCAGTAACTAGAGACAAAAAGCAGGTGTAGACGTTCACATCGAGTGCAGGAAACGGTACAAATCAAGGCAGACAGGTGGGAGTAAAGAGAGAAAAACACAGGGAAGAAATGTGAAAGCTAACAGTCACAGAGCAGCCTCTTACTTCACGCTGACAAGCCACCAAAACCTGAAAGGAGCAGGGCACATAGAGCAATTTCAGCAAGATGCAAGGTTCAGGCATGAAACAAGAAAAAGCTGCAGTGTGCCTTGGATAGCAGAAAAATTAGAAATGACCTAAGTGCTTTAACAAATCTATTCAGGCTGGATTAAAATTCTCGTAAGGCGCCTCTCAGCCTCCTGCCTACCTTATCATCAGGGAAGATCTCCAGCGGCTGTACTGATGGATGGAGGAAGTTCTCTCCTGTGCACCGAACACGTGGCATTCTGTAGGAGGAAAGAGAGTGCTGGAAACTCCCTAATGAGAATATTCTGGGTCCATATGGGGACCTATCAGCCTGTGAATTTTAAAAACCACCCTAAGGCCCAAAACTAATCCTTCAATTATGGGCCATTGCCTGCTGTGCTTTGCATGCATTATATGAAATGGATTATAACTAATTTTTCAAAGTCAGCAGATTGTTATTTACCCATACGTTGACGATCAGTTTGAAGAGGCAGAAATTGTGTGTCAGCTACTCCATGAAAATCATTACACCAACTCAAAAGTCATCATTAGCAACGTGTACACTGGCTTTTCTTTTACATATATAATAAAAATATATGCTATAAAATTATGTGAAAATATTTTATATATCATTTATAGATAAATAATTTTGTTATATATGTAACTTTTTAAAGTAAAAGCCAACGTAGACGGTATTAATGTGTGTGTGTCTGCGTGTGTGTGTGATATACAGTATTGATAAAAACCTTTTCCAAAACAGTTTTGCAGGGGTTCTATTAATACATGGCAAAACGTCAATATGTGCATGTACATTTTGGTAAACTACTATTACAGTGGTTCATTGAAAAGTAATTACATTTTTATATAACTTCATTCACAAACACAATATGAAGCCTGTATTTGATAGGCGCTAGACTGTGTATCCTGGTGCAAACTCCACTAGAACATCTCGAGGAGCTCTGCAGATCAGTTTAAGAGAACAAGTCCCTTCACAATACGATAAATGCCTGAACAGATACATCCTTAGGCTCCAGGGAAGAGGAGGATCAAGGAAGACCTTTTCAAAGGTGGTCTCAGCAGGAGCTGAATTTTGAAGGATGAGTACAAATGAGTTGAAGAGAGGATGAGGGCTGGGCATGGTGGCTCACGCCTTAATCCCAGGACTTTGGGAGGGTGAGGTGGGAGGATCACTTGAGCCAGGGGTTGGAGACCAGCCTGGTCAACGTAGCAAGACCCCACCTCTACAAAAACATTAAAAATTAGCTGGATGTGGTGGCACACGCCTATAGTCCCAGCTACTTAAGAGGCTGAGGTGAGAGGATTGTTTGAGCCCAGGAGTTCGAGGCCGCAGTGAGCTATGATCACACCACTGCCCTCCAGCCTGGGTGACAGAGTGAGTTTTTTTCCTCTCTCTGGAAAAAAAAAAAAAAAAAGATGATGGGGTGGAAGGGAAAGGGTCTTCATGCAGAAGGCAGAGGGAAATGCATCCTGCTAAGGCACTGGAGCATCTCTCTGCATTCGTGCCCAGGGCACAGGACAGACACTGAAGAATGATTAACAATGAGACTAAATAGACAAGGCCCATATTGTTAAGGACCTTGCATGCTAAGCTGGCAACCATGGAAAGATGTGAAGCAGTGAACTAGCATGGTTCGATGGTAGTGAAGGGTGAGTTTAAGGAGGAGGGTAATAGGACACTATTGGGGACATTAGGCCTCTCATGGAAGAAGGGGTAAGAGATAGTGGGAAGAGAGGTGGGATGACTCAACTGTTTGGAAGGGAGAATCTAAGGTCTTGAGACTGCTTGGATATGGAGTGTTAATGAGAGGAAGAAGTCTAGCACGTCTCCCAGACTTCAGGCTAAGACTACAGGGTGAGTTGTGGTGCCATTTGTGGATACAGGACCACTGGAGAATGAGCAGGTTGCCATTGTTGGTTATTTTAATTTTGGGGTGTTTTAGCGGAAAGGATGTGGAGATAAAACATTTCACTTGTGGCGTTCCTGTTTTGAGAAACTATATGGCTCTGGCGTTCATGAGCAAGGTCTGAACTGTAAGCTCCAAAATTGGGCATAGCCAGCTCGTCAGCTGAGGGTGACGCCACATGATGAGGTCATCTGTGAAAAGTGAGTAAAGGTAGATGAGCAAAGACCAAGGACAGAACCTTGGGGTATACCATCAGGCACCAGAGACAGATTATAAAGGAGCAGCCAGAAAAGTGGAAAGAAAAACAGAGCACATTTTCCCTTTGAAATGGAACCAAGAAAAGAGTTCAAAGAGGAGGAGGCTTGCAGTGTCAGAAGCCAAGAAAGATTAAAAAATAAAAATTAAAAAAAAAAGACTTACTGGTTTAGCAATGCATTTCAGAGAAAAAAATTAAGTTTCTAGTATACAGTTAATTGATAATTTTTAATATGGCAGGTTAGTGCTGGCAGTCATCACTGGACATTAATTCAACATCCATTCTACTCTCAAGTGACAGCTGAAAGATCGTTCCCCACAAAAAGTAGAACTGCTTTATAAGTTATTCACTTGATATGGTGTCACAGGTTGGGTTTTCTAGAAGCAGGTGCCATGAAATGCCGAGACAGAATCTGGGCTGTAAGATGTTTATGAGAGACCAACACTAAGAGGAAGAGGAAACAGAGGGCGAGCTCTAGAACCAGAATGGCCCCTCAGAATGTGCCATGCCAGGCCGAAGTGTCTGGGCCTCTCTACCTCTGTCTTGCTCAGTTACTGGATGTGGACTGCCCCTAGAAGGGCGTGACACCAGGAGGTGGATCTTTATAGCTGAGGCAGGCCCTGAAAGAGCATCAGCTGAGTGCCCTCCCTCAGCTGGGCAGCAAGCCCTCCCTTGAAGGTGATCTGGGCAGTGAGTCCTATTCAACCTCACACAGCTTACAGCTATGACCCAAAATACCATAAACTGCGTGAGGTTGAAAAGGCAGAGCCCAATCCAGCTATGATTACTGGCTGTGGAAGTAGCCAGCTATTAGTTCTTGGCCCCTATATCAGCATTATAAAGCCACTTCTCTGTCATCACAAATATGAAACAATTTCCAATGGTAAAAAGACATTAAATTATGGTCCTATCACATTGGTTATATGGGTATAAAAAACTAGAATAGACAAGAATGTTGTAATTACATTTGCTTTTGGAATTAAGTGCTGGATGCATTTTACATCTGAAGAAAAAGACAATAAATTGAAGTATAAGGCAATAAAGCAGTTGAGCTGTTCCAATAATATCAAAAACAAAGTTTTGGTTGGCTAGGTTGAGAGGACTATCAATTAATGACACTTTTCAAAAAAGTGCTCTGTAATTGGACAGCCTTGAGAAAATAGAATGAGGCAATCATATTTGGTTATATATTGCATTCATACGATTTGACATCTCCTCCTTTGCAAAATAAATTTCCCTGTGCCAGCTGTAATTAGGCACTGAGATAAAGCTGCCTTAATATTCTGCATATTTGATTGGGGCTGCCAGCAGCTGTCGGATCACTGGCTCTGTTCTCATGTACAATGAAAACATCAAAGACATCTGTGGTTTGCCCTAAAATTAGTGCCAGAATTGGCCTTCTCTCCTTTATTGTGTAACCAGCTTTGCTATTTGCATAACGAACAAGGGAATCTCCAGACACTGTTGCTGGGTCAGTGAGGGAAAACCACCAAAGACGACTTGGGAAGTAGCTGGTATGTCCTGTCCAACACAAGGCTTAATTAAGTGTGTGGAGTTTGGGGTCACACAGACATAGACCCAGGTTTGCTTTTATTACTTACTTGTGACTTTGGGCAAGTTATTTAAACTCTCAATCATAATAGCTTTTTTGGTAAAATGAGAAAGATGATAGTACTTTCTTCATAGAGTTGTTTTGATGGACAATTAAAATAAGGTCCGTAAAGCACTTAGCATGTGCCCAACTCCTAGTAAGCACTCATAAAGTGTTAGCAATCTTCATTCCTTCATCCAGTGTCCTTTTCTAAGAAGTCATAACCATAATGGCTTTAAAACACTCATTCACTTTACTGGCCAGGCACAGTGGCTCTCGCCTATAATGCCAGCACTTTGTGGGGCTGATTTGTTCCACTAGACTCCAGCCTGGGCCACAGAGTGAGGCCTTGTCTCTAAAAAACAAACTAACAAACAACACATTCATTTACTGATAAAGCAAAGGTGCAAAGATCTCTCCATTAGCCTTAAAATCATGAATATACCATACACACACATAGTTGTCTTCAGAATTCCCCAAAGTTAAGGAAACTCCCGAAAATTTTCCCTAGTAAATTACTGTTTACAATTCTGTAATAGGTTTTAAACTTTTATTTCCTTCTTAGAACCATGCATATACTGCTGTCAGGTGACTTTTCTGGAGAAAGTAACTACAAGTAACAGAAAGTTTGGCTGGACTGCATTAAACAACAGAAATGTATTATCTCACATAATAAGCCCACAGACAGGCAGCTCCAGGGCCACTGCAGTCAATGACTCTGCAACTGATTAAGGATGCAGGTACTTCCCAGCTTTCTGCTCTGCCATCCTCCACATGTAGACTTTTCCTTCAGGCTGACTTCCTCATGGTCACAAGATGGCTGCCATATATAAACAATTACAGCTGTCCTCCCCATGTCTATTTTTAAAAGAAGGAAACCTATCTCAGAAGCCTCCTAAACTGTGTCTCCCTAAGTCTCAGCAGCCAGAACTGAATCACATAGCCATTCATAAACCAATCAGTAGCAATGGACACGGAATTGCCATGACTGGCTTCATGAAGCACACAGCAGTATGAAAGAAGGTAGATTACCTACAGACATCACAGGTTTATAATAAAATAGGAAGTCGAATGCATGTTTATCTTCTATAGTGTCTGTACAGTTATATTCAGCTGTTAACACTTTAGGGTTGAAAATTAAAATGCTGTTTTTCTCCCAGTCTTCCAGAAAGTACTACACCAATATTTATAGAAAAATAAACATTTATTCATAATAAAACGGATTGAGAAATTTAGCAGAGCTCACAGCTGATACTTAGTTGTACACATAAGTATGACATAATGTCTACTGTTTGTTCTGACAATCACTGCCCAGATTCCATTCCAGCCATTAAATAATTTGATCATCATTCCTTGACAAACCTATCAACCAGTAAGTTTCATGAAAGCAAAGACCAAGTTTGCCTTGTTCAGCACTGTATCCTCCATAGCACAATAACCAGCACGTAGGAGGTATTCCGTAACTATTTCTTGAACAAATGAATGAAGTGATACAAAAATAAATGAATAAGAAGACACTAGGCATATCCCAGCAGGATTCCTGTCTCTGCAGTCCTCTAACATTTATGACTGGGGCTGTCCAATGACCCCCTCCCACAGCCTCTGATTTAATACTGTTGTTAGCCCGGAAGACTAAGGAACTCCAGGTCGGTAGCTTAATGTCAAATCAGCCTTTCTGATTGTTCTTCAACAATCATAATGCCCTGGATTTTTCCTCTACAATGCAACTCTTTCTGGACATCCCAGAATCCACCACTGATAAATTAATTTCGCATTACTGAATCTTAACCTACCTATCACTGGGAGTTAACGCTGCCACCAGACTTCCCCAAAGCTAACAGCGTGTAGAAAATATAATGCCCTAGACAGGAACATGTCTTAATAAGACACCCTTCTGGAAGCTATGTAGTTGATCTAGAATGCCCACTCTGAGCACTAAACTCACACCTGCAGTTGTCAGTTAGGATTACATGTGACTCTGCTCTCTACAATCATGTGTACAAGATTTAACTTGAAATTTTATTAAAGATACTGTAGGATTATTTGGGAATTCAGCCCACACTAAGAAATAAGACCCACATACAGTTTGTAAAATAGTCAATTTTAACAAAAAATATCTATTAGGACTCCAGTTTTAACTTCCAGTGTTTTCTTACCAGGATTTAATAAATCCTTTTGGCAGATGTTGGATAGGGAATGGTATCTGCTCTGGTCTCGTTCTCTTTTCCTTTATTATTAAACAGTTTCTGCTGGGTCATTTTAACTCTGCAGAAATGATTACTTGGTTGAATTATAGTGGCCAATGTCAATTGTAGAGAACACTCGATTACTGTTTTTGGTTGTGTTTTTTATTTTTTAATCTGAATTTTGAGCAAATTCAGACAAAGTCCTCACCAACCGATTTCTAAGGGAACTCTGCTTTTCACCAGGGAATTTCTGCAGAATGTCTGCTGCCAGTGAGCTGTTACCTTGGAGTTACTTCTCTGGGTATTTACTCAACCCTATGGCTCTTAGTGCTCCGAGGGCTGTCTGCTACTGCTTTCCTGTCCTGTTTGTACCAGATGATTGGATGAGTTTCAAAGCCTGCTAGAGGCAAGAAGAATCTACCTGAAGTACAACTTTCAGGTAAAGTCTATTGGCATATATGGACTCCAGGACATTTTCCATGGAGAAAAGATTCTTCCATTGGTATATATGGACTCCAGGACATTTTCTGAGGAGCACCATTAAATTTATAGCATTTAACCACTTGGAACCCCCAACACATCAAGCTAGTGGTTTCCAAACCTGGCATCAGAATCATGTAAAGAGGTTTTAACGAAACAGAGATACCCTCTCATCACCATCAACACTGGAAACCAACAGTCTTCCAGACAGTAGCAATTTTTATATTTACAATTTAAACTTTTAACATTATTGCAATTCAGCAGCTTTATTTTTTTCAGATTTTGCTTTAATCACTATTTTTAATTTTTAAAACCATATTTATACACATGTGTTTACAAACCTATTTATAAACTAAATGTAACAGATATTTTCATTCTCCTCGACCATTTTCATTTACTGTTGGAGGGATCGTAAGCTGAACTACACTTTTTGAAGAACAAATTGATGAAAAGTGTCAAATTTCAAATGTTTAGGCCATTTAGGCCCAGTGATTCCAATCCTCAGACTCCACCCTGAGAAAGTACTTGTAGAAGTGTGTGGATGGATAGCATTTAGGGCAATGTCATTGAAATAAAAAATAATCTCAAAAATCTCAGCAGCTCAATACAATAAATGTGCGTTTTTTGCTCGTATCACCAAAGCAAGTCAGCAAGGGGGCTCTGCTCACAAAGTCATTCAGAGATTTGCCTTGTGACTCCACCTTTCTCTAGATCCTTGGAGTAGCCTCTGTTAAGTTGGAAGGTGGGGAAAGAGAGGATGTATGGAGGATGGTGTGGGAGATTCCTTTCTATGGACCAGGTCTAGAAATGCCAAACGTCACTTTGACCCACATTCCTTTATGGACTTGATCACAAGGCCCTGTCTACCTGAAGGGAGCCTGGGCAATGTAGACCAGCTGTGTGTCCTGAAGAAGTATGAAGTATGGTGAACACTGCTATAGGGAATTGAAGGGAGCTGTTCATACAGCATTGTTGATGAAAGCAAAACACTGGAGAAAACCTAGGTGTTCATAAAAAAGAAGTGATTGGGTGAATCATGGCACATTCATATTATAGAATGTGAAGGTTGTGATTAAAAAGAAGCTCTGTGCATGCTAATGTGGAAGAATGTCTGTAATATATTGATGGGTCAAAAAAGATAGATTGTATAATAGTAAGTCTGGTATGGTACAACTTTATTATAATTTTTTTTATTACTTATGATATAAGTGGAATATAAATTCCAGTCTAGCCTCAAGACAGAATCTTGTTTTTAAAAAATTAGCCCTATCAACACATTGGAATGCTATGCAAGCATTAAAAAGAATAAATATCTCTATATATACTGTACTAATATAGAAATATCTACAAGATAGATCGTTAAAAGTGCAAGATGCTGAGCAGTAGATAAAAGATGCTAGCTTTTATGTAAGATGAAAAGGATGTATATTTACATGTATCTGTATACACAAAGAAGATAAGAAACACAGGTAATATTTTGGAGGAGGAGAACTCAGTGGATGGGAACAGGGAAACAAAACTTGGGGTAGAACAGACATACATTTTATAATACAGGGTGTCCCAAAAGTCATCATACATAGGGAAAATGGGAAATTGTAGCTAAATGTGCCTTTATTTACAAAGTATTCATTACAAACTTTTATAAAATTTTTCCTTTGTATGTAGACTTTTGGGACACCCTGTAGTTAACCTTTTATACCTTTTAAATCTCATACGATTGTGAATTAATTAGGCAAAATTCTCGACTGGGCATGGTGGCTGATGTCTATAATCCTAGCACTCTGGAAGGCCAAGACGGGAGGATTGCTTGAGCTCAAGAGTTTTAGATCAGCCTGAGCAAGAGCAAGACTTTGTCTCTACTAAAAATAGAAAAATTAGCCAGTAGCTAGGCATCATGACAAGTACCTATAGTCCCAGCAACTCAGCAGGCTGAGGCTGGAGGATCACTTAAGCCCAGGAGTTTGAGGTTACAGTGAACTATGATGATGCCACTGCACTCTACCCAGGGTGACAAAACAAGATTCTGTCTCAAAAATTAATTAATTAGTTAATTTAAAAAGTAAAATAAAACCACCAGTCCTGGGGAAGAAGAGGCCAGGTAATTATAGGGAGACCTCTGTTTTAGCCATGTTGACTTTCAGATATTTGTGAACCAGCCAAGGGGGGATATCAGGGGAGCAGCTGGTCACAGTAGTCTAGATGTCAGGAGAGAAGTCTTGGCTAGAAATATAAATGCAGGAGTTTTCAGGATATCAATGGCAATTAAATTGATCAGAATGGATGAGATCACCTAGGGAGAGGGCAAATAAAGAAGGGAAAATACAACCAAAAGCTTGGAAAACACAAAAAAAGCACAAAATAAATCAAACTCATCTGTAATCTCACTTTCTAGAGATTAAATCTATTAACATTTTGATATATTTCCTTCCAGTCTTTTTTCTCTGCATCTAAGAACCTCCTTATTAGCCTGGTGTGGTGGCGTGCACTTGTAATCCCCGCTCCTCGGGAGGCTGAGGCAGAGGATCACTTGAGTCCACGAGTTCAAAGCTACAGGCGCTATTCTCACCTGTGAACAGCCACCACACTCCAGCCTGGACAACATAGCAAGATTGCGTCTCCAAGGAAAACAAATCAAATAAAATAAAGAGCTTCCTTATATAAAAAGAAGAGAGAAAAAACAACAGCATTCCAAGAACCAAGAGTATTTGACAATGAAGCACAAGCTATTTGGGAGGCCTGGACACCATTAAAGAGCATTCCATTTATAATCTATAGTAAATTTCTTTGAAATCCCTTTTGTCCATGTCTCTCTCTCCCTCCCTCCCTCCCTCCCTCCCTCTCTCTCTCTCTCTCTCTCTCTCTCTCACACACACACACACACACACACACACACACACCCCAAGTGGCAGTGACAGAACCTAAAGCTCTTCTGTTTCTCTACCCCATCCCTCCTTTTCTTTGTATACAGGGCTCTGGTGTATTTTTCTATCTCCTCCTTCCCCTTAAGATGCGTACTTTCAGGAAGACGCTATGCTTGATATCCTCCGATATCCTCCGACTGCCCCTCTGGTTCCTTTCTGTCTCCTGCTCTGTGGCCTGCAGTGGTAACTTAGACAGACGGTATCATCAGGCCCCTTTGCCTTCTGGCTTCCAAGTGAGCTGGGCTGGGGTGGAGCATCTGCAGGAGGCAGAGGGAAGGGAGGAGCCTTACTTCAAATTATTTTTCTGTTCAGAGCCCTTTATGCTGAGTGATCAGCTCAGCTCCTATCAGGGGGCCCCTCTGGCTGGGCTGCGGCAGCAGGTCCCACCTCCTGCCCTGTGAAGTCTAGGAGAGGTTAACAGCCCACAGTTGTTATTGGCCTTGGGGCACTTTAGCATCTCTTGTTAGCCTCTTTAAATCCTACCCGCACTTTGTAAATAGCCTCTTAATTAAGCTATTTTCGGTGACCCAGATCAAGTGCACCACCTGTGTCCTGCCGGGACCCTGACCCATACAAACATCTCAGGCTCCTTCAAGTTCTGTATCTCTTAACTCACCTTCTTCACCACCACAACCAAAAGCCTGAGTTCCAAGTAAGCAAAGACTATTTTTGTGTGTGAACATTATTTCATAATTTTTTTATCCCAGAGGAGACATTAATATAGATATTAATAGTATGGATACATTTTTATGTATACAAAGAAAATCTGTAAGGAGTGGTTAATCCTAGAAAGTGGGTGATGGGGAAAAAAGGAGAGGGTGGGCTTTCACTTTTCCTTCATCCATATCTTATTCGATTTTGATTTCAATAAGCAGGTACTACTTTTGCATAAATAAATAAATAAATAAAACAGAAAAGAAAACCCTGTTTTTTATTTTAAGGAATGCAATACAGATTCCAGGACCTTCCCCCAGAAACTCTGAATTTGCACTTGCTCTTGTAGAGCCACGTGTGTAGGTTGTGTTGTGGGTGTGGGCCCTGGTTGATGAAGGCTAACATCCAGCCTGCAATGCACTTGCCAGCCCTTGAGCAAGGAGCCCGAAGCAACTTAAGACGAGTTTGTCTGAATCTACGCTGATTTTCTGCCACTTGGAACTTTTGGCTGTTGTCTTTGCTGCTTCTCCTAGGACAGAGAACTGCATGTGGGGCTTGAATTGGAGCTATGCTAATGATACTCGACTCTTGCCTATCTTTTTCCATCCCACATCTTGCTTGGACTAGTGTTGCTCAAATCCCCAATCTCTCAGCCTTGTTCTAGGGTGCTTTACTAGCACAGATTTCTGACCCCAGATTTTTCTGGTCTGTCTCACTCCATCGTTCTCACTCCACAGCTTAGAAACTGCAATAATTCTCTTATATCTCCAGTGTTTAAATAGCTGTTTAACACTTCTTTGCCACTAACCAAGTTACCAGGAGTCATCTAATATGAATTTAACTTGATTTCCGATCTCTATTCATTCATGGCCTCTTATTTTCCTTCAGTAGCTTCCATCTGGAAATACATTAGATTTTCCTTGCCTTTAATGGTCATGACACATCCCTAGGTCACCCCAGCAACTTCTAAATCAGTCCCATTGCCCCCACCTCACTCAGCAACCTGACTTTTTAATAAACCATTCTATTTTGAACCACATGTTAGAATTTTAAAGTGGTCATTAAAAACTGAATATACATATGAGTATATAAAGATATACATATATCTTTAAAAATAATGGAATATGCCTTAAGATCTCTTTACTTACATGAAATATTTTTAAATGATAAATACCATGTACATGACCGGCTCCAAATTCCTAAAGCTTTCAGAAGCGAGCTGAGGTTCTGCCGTGTCTTACAGTAGCAGTCTCTGGCTCAGTTCCATTTCATTCTTCCTAACTCGAAGAGGATAGGCCAGGAACCAATCATATCTCCTTCCAGTCTGTGATTCACCTGCAGAAGTTGCCTCATCACTTCTGGAAGCTCAGATGTCAAATAACAAAGTGAGGCTCCATTCACCTTTGGTTTGGCAGACTCATATTCCATTCTCTTTCCCTCCCACTCCGGAGCAAGATTTGGTTACTCATTAATTTTAAGGGAGTTTCCTAAGAGACACAAGGAAAGATTTCCTGGCAATGTGGGCTGACAGCTATGGAAGCACTAACAAGAGAAGTCATAAGCTCTCTTCCCTGGGAGTCTTCATGAAAAGCAACACCACATGGGTCTTGTTGAGAAGAACTATTAGAGGGAGGTAGGGGACTCGTAAGGGGTGAGTGTCATATAATTCAGTGATTTTGTAGTAACAGATGAGCTACTATTTGAAATAAGAAGAAACAATGAACAGAGTTGGTGATTCCCGAATTCCAGGGGTCTTTTAACCATGGATTTATGCTAACTACATTCCCACCTTCTTCAGGCTTAATAGGATTTCAGCCTAAGTTGTGGTGCTGTATTCACCACGACACAAACAGAAAGTGGAACTTGCTATTTACCATTTGATAATGAACTATCTCCCTCCTCCCATATAGTTCCACTCTTTGGTAGCACACAAAAATTTTCTGATGTGGGCAGAACGTAGGATGTGGTTCTTTATTGCTCAAGTTCCCCTCTGCTCACTCCCTCTATTTCTCTTGTATAGAAAGAGGATGAGCCATGAGTACATCTTGCCCAAGTCTCTTATTAAATCAAAACAGAATTCAGCTTTGGCACAAACACAATCAGTTTTCATAGTTGGCTTCTCCATACAACTGACTGTAGGAATCACACGCTTTAACCAGGTTGTTGCCACCCAGGTTGTTGCTGTGAGCACAGCAGCAATCCTTATCTCTACCTGCAAAGTCAAGTATGTTTTCATTCACGTGTTTTGCAGGTTTGCTTGCAGGTAATCCCAGCACCACCATGCACACAACCCCATGCAGAATCGTACATGCATGCTTTTCTTTAAGGAAGTTTGTCGTTAAAAATGCTTGGTTAACGTGGTATGGTTAACAGATTTTAAACAAATCAAGTTAAAAAATTTTTAATAATGAGTTTCAAGAACCAGGCAACTGCTGAGGAAAAGAATCAGGTGAAGTTTAATATCAAGTGCTGCACACCAGAGCCATTTGTGGCACCTCCATCTCTGGGTCCCCTAACCAGAACTTCCAGTGCCCCAGCAGGGATGTGTGGCTACTCTATTTATTTATTGTAAACTGAGGGTTTTTAATTTAAGATTCATGGTAGTATAATAGTCATTTATTGAGCATCTAATATATGCCAAACACTGTTCTAAGTGCTTTACTTATATTATCTCATTTAAGTCTCATAATAACCCTATAAGATAGTACTACTGTTATCTCCATATTATCAATACAATAAGAAAGAGAGGCAGAGAAATTGAGACATCCGCCCAAAGCCACAAGGGAGGAGTAGTAGAGCCAGGATTTGCACTGAGGCAGTAAGACTCTAACCACCAAGGTTCTAGCAAGCTTTTGTTAAATCTATTTTTCTTAATAATTTTTATATCAAATAAGAACAATCACTTGTACTTCTCTGATTGTCAAATATCTTACATTTGATAACTCAAGGTCTTGTAAATATTTAGCTATTTATACATTTAGCTATTTATGCATTTAAAATTAATCAGATTTTCTTATTGAATTTAATTTAATTTTCCCAAATTAAATCACCTGAGATCTCAGTATAAAGAAATAAACATTTGTCCACATTGAGTTTTGTAAAGAGGAAAAAAAAAGAAATAAACAAAATCTTTCTCTTAAGCAATTTTATAAATCCAATAAACCAAATCTTGAAATTTAAATAACTCAAATCCTCTAAAGCCTAAAATATAAACAGAATACACAAAAATGTCTTGATTACAAGCCTAGTTACTAAACTTGTTCTTAAATTTAACAAAAGAATATTTAAATAGGGTTTTGATTTATCAGTTCATTTTTTCTATATCTTCTTGGGGTTATAAATGTATTTACCTAAGCAAAGGTAACAAAGTTACCACTTTAAGATCATAACCTGGGTCACTTGTCACCTGGTCACAGAGCTTGGGTGTCTCTTCCAGGAATAAACCAGCAAATGTTGTGTGAGCTCCTTTATGATCAGATGTTATCCCCGTATCTTCTGCACTTCCTAAATTTATGCCTTTCCAGCATAAATAACCACATGAGTTTCCATTTCTTGCAATCCTGTGACTTTTCCAAAATACCCCACCCCTTAAAATATTGGGGGCTTACCAGGCCCTCAGTTTAATTCCCTTTTCATTAACCTTAGATGGTTTCATTAAGCCCTGGGTAATAATGAAATTTTGAACCTATTATTCAGGCTTCCCCCTTTCATTTTTATCATTCTCATCAACCATCATTTTATGGTTACATTTTCCTTTCTCTGACAGCCCGAAAAATCTTCCTAAGCTTTCTGTAGCATCTCTACCTCTGGGGGGAATGAATTTCTATCCATAGTTTTTCCCATAGTAAAGTACATCTTTGGAGCACTTCTTTTTCATTACCCTTTGTTCCCTTTGCTTAGGTAAATAAATTTATAACCCCAAGAAGATATAGAAAAAAATGAACTGATAAGCCAAAACCCTATTTAAATATTCTTATGTTAAATTTAAGAACAAGTTTAGTAACTAGGCTCGTAATCAAGACATTTTTGTTTATTCTGTTTGTATTTTAGTTACTGTTATTTTTGTTACTGTCATGTCAGGCTATGTCTCCAGGAAGTACAGAGCTGAATTATTCTGTGCGCAGTTCCACGTGGAACCAGCATAAAGTATTTTCCCCATCATGATGTGGTCAGAGGATAAAAATGTCAAGAAATCGTCAAAAAGACCATGCATGCGACCAAAAAGTTCCTGTTCCCAGCCTGTAACTAATAGATAAGGTCCAGCCAGTTTACAAAGGCACAAGCCACTTCAGCTTAACTGCTAGATACTAGCTCTCTTTAAAGTGTCCCCAGCTACCTTGATGTTTCCCAACTACTGACTCGAAAGTGCTCAGGAACACCTTTGTATTGGGCCTGTTAGTCTTCCCACCATGCTGACACTCCAGTGATAATCCTCTTGAGAACAACACTCCTCTGGGCACTGATGAGACCTCCCCTGCCACCACTCTGGCATCAGAAAAATAGGAGACCAATTTATCCCTTGCCTCTACCTAATTCCCCAAGTTGAGGTAGAATGAGTGGGAGGAAAACCCAGCAAATTTTTATACCTCCCATTAGAAGCAGCAACTAGAGATCATAAGGGTCCAACCTCAAGAATACAGCCTGTTTCCTCGTTGCGGTCCAGCTCACATCTCCCTCCAAGAATAATCCAAATATTTCCACAACTTAGATTTCCAGACAAACTGTCAAATTCAAAAAATAAAACAGAGCCAAAGGCCCACCTCCCAAGCCCTCTTTCTCTGCCGTGGAATTAAGCTCTTCCCTATCAGAGGTCCCCAACCTATGGTGAGTTGTATAATTATTTCATTATATACTACAATGTAATAATAATAGAAATAAAGCACACAATAAATTTAATGCACTTGAATCACCCTGAAACCATCACCCTGTTCTCAGGTCCTTGGAAAAATTGTCTTCCATGAAAACGGTCCTTGGTGCCAAAAAAGGCTAGAGACCACTGCCCTAGATGATCCACTCTCTTCAGTACAATGCTGATAATCATGCCATAGCCTCCAAAGACAGCAGAACCATCATTGTTCACCCTCAGCACATTTCCCATGATCTACATACTTCATTCTAAACACCACGACGTCAGTGCCATCTACACTAAGCTGTGCCACACCAAGGCTCCCCAGGGTTCACCAACAAGAAGTTAAAATGTCATTCCTACAGTGTTGGAGGGCTCCACTGCAGGTATCATGAGGAAAAATTCTTGGAAAAGCACCTGAGCACGCATACGCACACGCACTACCTCCAGAAAAATAAGAAAAAAATAAATAAGCAGTGGGCTTCTAAATTCAAATTGAAGAAAATAAGAATTTCAAAGGAAGTATTTTCCAACATGTAGTTGCTGGGGAACTTTATCAAAATATTGATTTTTTTTTTTATCCTATGGTGGACCTCATTGTATGAAAATCTCTGCTGGCAGGGCCCAGGCAATCCATATTGTAAACAAGCCTTTCTAGTAATTTTTCTATACACTAAGGTTTGAGAACTACTGCTCTTGAGGGCAGCAGCCCCACCCATAACATTGGCAGTGCCTGGGCAGGAGGGTCGTGGCCCACCCTTCTTCTTCTTCTAGCCAGCTTCATCTCATGCTTTAAGGGGCTCACCTATGACCAACCCAAGTTGCTCATTTAAGCTCTGTCTATATACTCCTTGGCCTAGGAGTGTTCTCAAGAAATAGGACTCAGTAAAGAGGCCTGGCCAGACCCTTACAGCAGGCTTGGGGATGTTTGGGCAGGAAATTCAAAGGTCCTTACTACCCAGATTGTGGTCAAGAAGTGGAAAAATAGGCTCCAAGTAACCATCCCTCCATGGCCCTGGAGACTCCTCACCCTATGGGGAGAGGTAGACTGGAAGAGGGTCAGAATGGAGGCCTAAGTCCCATTTCTAAGGAAAATGTCAGTGGTGGAGACATAGGCTTCATAAAAGATGTACCCAGTTTATTTTACTAAACAGAGCTGCTATGTTAAAATGCATCGGTTCCTGATTTACTCCTTTGCATCAAATTTTTTTGCCAAGAACAGTGAGAAATAATTTAATTTGCTTCATAGAGGGGCTTTTCCTAAAATAAATAAAACTTCTTAGAGGTAAGTTTAAGTCTCAACCCTTAAAATGTAAAAAAAAAATCTTACAACTATAGAATGGCAAGTTTTTACAGCTTCCACACTGATCAAAAAACTAACGGTTGACTAGAACACCCCATTACCCCCACAGCACCCCAAATTACCTCGAACTCAAAACTTTCTAGAGGAAAGTGAGATTTAAGAAGATGAAATGTGTGATGGATAGTATCTGTCTTGTGATGACATGAAGAGTTGATACTATTGATATCCAGGAATAGACATTGGGCTCTATACCAAAGGACAATGAAAAGTCTTGAAATATGAAACTGTTTCCAACTCACCGTTAATACCCCCAAACTTGTCCCCATAAGTAGGATAAACATTTATAGGTGAAGGCCCTAGTTCACAGCCTCCTTGATAACACAACAGCCTAGGACTCTGGGCATTTCCTCTTGGTGAATGACCACACATAGGGTTGCCTACCTAGACCCTCTTCTCTAGGGATTGCTCCCTATCCTTGGATTGTTTGCCAGAGGCCAAGTTTGTATTATACAACCCTGCATCCCTGGCAACAGTTGCTTGGACTTGGGGCACCTGACTCTGACTGGGTCAGCTCGATTCTCTGCGCTGGGAATTTAGAATTATGAGAGAGAGAGAGAGAGAGAAAGAGAGAGAGAGAGAGAGAATGCTTCTCTATGTAGCTGAACCTAAAATATGCAAATTTGGGAGCTGGGGGCCAGCCATGAATTGTTCCATGTGGGTTGAGAGCCAAGGAAGCCTGTCTTCACAGAGACAAATGAAACAGATGTTCAGAGAAGAGAGAGAAAATAGTTCCTGTGTTCCTACAGCAGCTGCATTCCTGGTTTTGGGTTCTGTGGGTCACCCCTAGAGTCTTAAACTCTTTGTGGGGGTGCTTAAGTTAACTCATAAGGGCTTTTGTTACTTGCAACTGAATTGTTCTACCCAGAAAGACACCATTAGTGACATGTTTACTTGCCTCGATTTCACTCTCTCCCTTAGGCACTTGTGCAAAGAGCCAGAAAGCTCAATCCACTGTAATTCTTAATATCTCCTCATTCATCACCTCCGCTGTATTTCTATTGCCACACTTTAGTTCAGTTGCACAACTTGACGGACCTGAGTTCAAGTCCCAACCTTGCCACTTACTAATTGTATGACCTTGGGCAAGTTACTAAACCTTCCTGAAATGGGGATAATAATAGCACTTGCCTCACAAGATTGTTGTAAGGATTGAATAAGATGGTGCATATAACAAAATGTATGGCATATAGTACTCAGTAAATATTATTATCATTATAAAATTATTGTGTTTATTTATTTTATATTATCATTAAAGGAGAAAGTTTAAGTTACTAAGAGACCACAACTTAATTGCTAATAGACCCAATTGTATTTCTTTTAGGAAATTATGTTTATTTTAATGACTGTGATAATATACATAAAGCACTTTTTGCTTTATTAGAGTACATCTAAAGTTATTCTAATCTAATTTGATCTTTAAAAGATGATACTTTCTCTATTTTAAAGACGGAGAAACAGAAGATTATAAACATTAATTTACCAAGAGACAGGGACAGATCTGGGGTTCAAATCCAGGTTTTTCTGACTCCAAAGTCCATACTCTTTCTGCTGTACTATTAATACTTAGTCTCCTGATTCCTGGGTATATTTTTATATTGGAGAGACAGCCAAAAAGATTCATGACAATTGTGGTATACAATCTTACAAACACATAATTTTAACCTAGTGTGATAGCTTCCCAGAATCTATTTTTTTTTCTTTATTGAAGTATACTTTACAGATCATGCCTTTAGTCCATTTTAAGTGTACAATTAAATGATTTTCAGTGTATTTACCGAGGTGTACAGTTAATCACGTAAATCAGTTTCCCTGTTGAGACAGAATCTATTTTTATGGAGTTAATCACCTGAGCACATTGACTCCCCTGGAACTCTGCTATCTCTGTCTTAAACCCCTCTACTCAACCTTGTACATTAACCCAAAATGATAGTACATTAACCCTTTAGTTGGCACTCTAGGTAGCTTAAATATAAGCACAAATCTGAATTGCTGATGTATATGATAGGAAAAGAGCCCGCCAGTATATCAAAAGTTTGATAGATGACAGATAGATAGATAAATAGGTAGATTCACAAGACATTTAGCCTCACAAGGCTTTTGTAATGGCTGATTAACATGAGTTTGAAATACGTGCAATTTTTCTTCTTGGTAAAGAATTTTAAAATACTATAACCTTTTTCAGAAGTTTCTTTCTTTTGATCAGAACTCTAAATGTGAACATATTTACCACTTCCTGTAGTGCTTGAGTGTTCATATTACCTTCAAATAAACTCAAGAAAAAGTAAATCCAAAGGCATTTCAATGCATTAAAAAATGTTTAAATAAGAGAGTTAAAAAACACTTCTTTGCTTTCATTATTACAAAGATTGTTGATATTCTGAGATTTATAAAAATAAATTATACTATAAGAAAATATTCTTATCTTAAATATAAATTTAGGTGATGATAAAAATAAAATATGGAAAAACAGGTATGTTTTCATGAATATTTAAAGATAATCATCATATTTAATAGCAAAGTTTAATTTGCTTCCATCCAAGGAAAAGAAATATAATTCATCTCATTTTTTAAAAACTTGACTAGTAAGCAAGTCATTTGGCTTACTGTAAAGAGTGTATAATTTCTCATACGGAGTTTTATGTTAAGTCCTAAGGAATGCCTGTACAACACAGACTACCATTTGTATCTTCTCTAAACCAAAGAAAAAGTTTGAGAGTGCAATTTTATTGTATTATTAAAATAAAAGACTCAAGGATATTTTAAAATAGGAATATCTGTAGTTCAGCATGTTGATTACATTGCTACCACTGGTATTTTCTAATCTTATTTCCTTCATGCATATGCTTTTTCAGTGTACATTTACTGCTAAAATTGAGGGTCAAGAGAGAATCATACTTCTGGTGCCTGCTGATAGTGTGAACCCAAAATAGCAGCCAATGAAGGCAAGCATCTGTCAAGGCTTAGTCAGAGCAGTTACTTACTTGTAATACCTCCTAATGAGCCATGACTTTACTCTCACAAAGAACTTTACCTGCTTCTTCAGTATCCTGACCAACACCTTATAATAACAAAAGCAATCTTCTAGGAAAAGGATGTATGCAGAAAAATACCTTTTCCCCCTAAATCAAAGCAAGAGACAATGCATACAAGCAAAGGATATGAGAATTTACCAGCATAGGCACTGATCAATGAAAATGGCATACAGAAATCAGATTTTCAAATTCAAAACATTTTAAAGTAATATTTTAAGGCAAAGCTATGCTCTCGTGGAGTATTATTATATGTATTGTACAACTAGTGTTTTTCACTTGGGTAAATGTCACTAGTAAGTTTGACATGTTAATATTTAAATTTATCAATAATCCCACTGAGCAAAGAAGTTTATTTTTCCATTTTAAGGATATTAATTTTAGAGTTGAGCCCAAAAGTAATGGCACTGATTCTCCATTGTATATTACCCTTTTGGGAGAAAATACCTTGAAAACTCTAACCTATGAATGATATTAGATTTCCTAATATGGTTAGTGTAGTGAAAAGTCCCTTCATAAAACACTTTAGACCTACTACCCTGTAACAATGACGGGCAATATCATGATACCCATGAAATCCATTTATTCATCCAGCAAATATTTATTGAACAAATGCCTTATTGGTTATTAAAATGTTGTTAAGAAAAAAATGCTGTAGAAATTCTCTTCTTGCCAATTATTGATAAATCACAGCTGTATCTAACTTCTTTCTTGTACTTCTACCCAACATATTAATAGTGTTGCAAACATTTATTATACTAGAGCATCTATCTTATCTTGAACCTGAAATTGAACATTTGGATTTCATCATCTTGTGAATAATTAAGGTCACCAGGAATCAAATAGTGAGCACGCTTTGCCCCTGGGCCTTGTTTTCATGCCTTTTGCATGGCAAGCTTCTATCAAGGTCAGTTTCTTACAGAATCTCTCCCTCATATCATTGAATCTGCACAAAATCTTGCTAAGAATGTGGATGTAACACTTTTGGCTTGATATGATATTTCCCAACCCCTAGTCTACAGAATGCACATTTTCTATGTTATATTGATCCATTTCGAAGAGCCCTATTTTTCAGATAAAACTTTTATTGGAAAATGCTATTATATTTAAAAGAAGTCAAAGATAGAATTGGCTGCTGCAAGAGGGTACCATGGTAGGTTGAACAATAGCCCCTGAAATGTATGTCCACATTCTAATCTCCAGAAACTGTGAACATTACCTTGAGATGAGGAGATTATCATGAATTATACAAGTGGGCCCATATGCCATCACAGGTGTCCTTATAAGAGAAACAGAAGGAGATGTGGCCATAGGACGAGGCCCACCCACAGTATGGAGAGTAATCTGCTTTACTCGAAGTCTACTGATTTAAATATTAATCACATCTAAAAAATATGTAACATCTGGACTGGTGTTTGACCAAACAACTGCATGCCAGAGCCTAGTCAAGTTGGCACATAAAATTAACCATCACACTATAATTATGATATGACTCCAGCCAACAGAACGAGAGCTCAAAAAGTAGGATCCAGCTCTCTAGAGAAGGAAGCAAGAGGGTGGAACAAAGGACACAGAGAAACCAAGCCTGGAAATTGTCAAAGGTTATGGAGAGAAATGGTGACTGCTCAGGATTGAACCCTGGGAATATCTATAATATGTAAAGTTGGGTCAAGTATTAGAGAAAAGAGTTTTTCATGAGCTCCAACCTGACATGTAGTTGCAACCTACTGACCCTTCTGCATTTGACATAAAAATGTAGGTGGCTGTCCGGTAAGTTCAGGAGCAGCTGGAAACATCCTTCCAACTAGTTGAGCAACAGATGATGTATATCTGACAGCACAACTTCTGAGCTATGACATCAACAAGCACAAGGAGAAGGGATGAATACAAATTCCAAAACCAGGATGACTGGAATGAATCCCAAATAAATAAAGTGATATCTAAGGAATTGAAACCACACAGGGTAAAAAGCAAAATCAGAATCGTATCTTTAAGATTTTGTTGACTTGGAAGTGAAGTAGGGGTGATGAATAAATATCTCTTGACTTATCTGAAGTATCACTCATTCCTCCAGTGAGGGTGGGGATAGGTGATCTTATAAAAGTTGCCTGCAGGAGATGAAAAGCGAAGAGCAAAATTCTAAAGGGTCAACTTTTGCGAGAGACTTTGAGAGGCTCTGGGTATAAGTAGAGCTGCTTTAGGGCTCAGGTGAGGACACAGGCCCAAGGTTATGGGACACATGCTGGCAATATCAAGAGATAGCAACCTTAGCACAGACATTGTCACCAATAGAAATTTCAGATATTTACATAACACATTACAGTTGTTGCAGATATCTCAAAATATCATGTCCATCATTACTTCAAAATTACAATAGTTTTTGGACATGACATTTTATTTACAGAGTTGAAAAAAAGTCTATGTATTACTATATCTTCATTTTCAAAACTAATACAATAACCATTTTTTCAACATATTTAATTTTCTTGTAATCTTAATGTATTTTATTTTATGCATAAAAACATTCTCTGGCTGGGCACAATGCGTTATGCCTGTAATCCTAGCACTTTGGGAGGCCAAGGCAGGAGGATCATTTGAGGCCAGGAGTTTGAGACCAGCCTGGGCAATAGAGAGACCTCATCTCTACAAAAAATGAAAAAAATCTTAGCTGGGTGTGGTGGCACGTACCGCACCTGTAGTCCCAGCTACTCAGGAGGCTAAAGCAGAAGGATTGTTTGAGCCCAGGAGTCTGAGGTTGCTGTGAGCTATGATGACACCACTGCACTCCAGCCCCGAGAACAGAGTGAGATCCTGTCTCAAAAAGCAAACAAACAAACAAACAAAAAAACCCCACATTATTCTGAGAAGAGTTCATAGGCTTCCTTAGACTACTAAAGGGATACAGACAAAAAAAGTTAAGACTCTTAGATAAAAGAATCTATTATTCTGACCTTTTATATTCATTCATTTAACAAATATTTATTAGAACTTACTTTATTCTATGTACTCCTAACTCAAAAAGTGTTTTGGAGGAACTTGGAGGAAGAGGTTTTAAAAAGGAAACATAGAATAAAGTGTTAATTTAAACCACAACAGAAGTGCTACAAAAATAATGACACAACGAAAGCCATAAATTTAGGGACAAATCTGTCTGAAGAATTTCTTAGCACTATGTAATTTCTTAATGCTAAGCTTCTGATTACTATATAATCAGGCTGACAAATGACTGATACTGGGCAGGTCCAAACAAGTGAATTCGAGTTTTGTTTGGGAGTCTGTCTCCCCCTCTTTATATAGAGTCTTATGAAATTTTAATGGTCCTACCTCCCTTTGGGCCATCTCCCCTCTGTATGACTGACAAAACCTTTATAATTTTTCTCATGTAGACTACAGACACTGGACGGAGTAATTACCCAGAAACTTCGAGCACATTTACGTTGTCTATCATTTTTTAAAAATGATATTCACAACTGGAAAGAACACACAGGTTTTACAAAATGTGTGACATTTTGTTAATAAAATATCTGGAAAGAAATAGAAGATAGAAAAAAATTAAAATTTGCCAAAATTCACAGAACTCACTTTTATGAGTTGATCATTGATTATTTACAGGAAATAGAATCATAATTATAGTGGGCAATATACGTTGGCATTGATGAGGTTGGTTGAAAAGATCATTATATCAAAATTTGAATCTCAAAGTAGAAACCAAAGGAATGAACGACAAGATGGCAGATGAAGGCTAGACCTTGATGGAAAGAGTTAATGGCATAAATCACAGTCCCAGAAATGTGAAAAGCCCTTTAGCCAGGAAACATGGAAGCCCAGGGAGAAAAATGAACAAGCCAATCCAACAGGCAATGCAGGAGGCTGTTATATGTTTTTTCTTTCCTCAACCCACACAAAGACACAAAAGGGCAGAGAACACTGATGCTGTGATATCATGTTTCCCTGATTCTAATGCTGACTTCGGTGGTTCTATCTAAAAAATGATACAGTATATTAAAAACAATAAACTGCAATGTTTAAATTTGGAGGCACTGAAGAGAGAATCTAATAGTCTTCATTCTTCTCTATCCCTCCCCCCTACACACATACAACAATATTCCTGAGGATCAGAAGCCATTCACTTAATAGTTACATTTACAGAGATAATTTCATTCTGATCATCATTTCTCTTACTTTAATAAACGAGGTCAGGGGCCGGGCGTGGTGGCTCATGCCTGTAATCCTAGCACTCTGGGAGGCTGAGGCGGGCCAGATCGCTCGAGGTCAGGAGTTCAAGACCAGCCTGAGCAAGAGCTAGACCCCAGTCTCTACTAAAAAAAATAGAAAGAAATTAATTGGTCAACTAAAATATATAGAAAAAATTAGCCGGGCATGGTGGCGCATGCCTGTAGTCCCAGCTACTCAGGAGGCTGAGGCAGGAGGATCGCTTGAGCCCAGGAGTATGAGGTTGCTGTGAGCTAGGCTGACTCCACGGCACTCCAGCCCGGGCAACACAGTGAGACTCTGTCTCAAAAAAAAAAAAAAAAAAAAAAACTAGGTCAGGAACATATTCTTCAACACTTCCATACTCAAGAGTTTTTTGTTTTCTATTTTACCATAAAAATAACTTTTGTAATGGCAGTCGTTATACCTTTTAGAGAGAATTTTCTTTTTTGCCAAAGTACATGAAACAAAAAAGAGTAGGTAGCATTGAAAAACATTTGGGTTTAAACATGGCATTAAACTCCCAGATGCTGAAGACAATTATTAGCAAATCTCCTACCATTGTCACCAAGATCTTAGAAGGAGGTAGGTGTTATAAAGCCATCTGAATCCTCCTTTATAGATAAATAATGTAGTTGAAGCTATAATCCATAGTTTATGTCTTCCGAAGCCTTGCCTAACACGTCAGCAAAGGAATTTAAAATCTTAATTAAACCCTTTTAATTAGATGTAGCAGTGAAGACAGTGCTTTCACCCTCACCAGGATAATGTTGTAACAAAATGATCAGAATACAGGAAATGCTACCCTGTCTCACACCGAGACTCTAACTAATCATTTCTTAGACTGACACTAAGAATACCTTGTGATTTCCTCCGTCACACTCCAGAGACTGTTGTTGGACCTTGAACAACTTTCATGTTTTATGATGACTGTGTCATCCCTTAACTTACCTAAACCTTCGTTGAACACATACCTACTGTTTTGTTTACCCAGCAACTATTTTCCAGGAATTGCCTCATCCCATTGCCTAATCTCCGGGGTTGCAGCAGGATTTGTGATGTTCTCATAATGTAACACTGCCCCAGGTCATGATGAATCCGTCTGAGGGTGTGCACCTGACCTTAAACGGGTCTATCGGTCTTTTCCCCAGGAATTTGAAACTGAAACTGATCTCTCTCTAGGTGCCTAGACTACAAATGCTAACTTGGGAACTGTTCCTGCTACATGTGGACTGCAAACAAGAAAGCCGGTCTGCATTGAGAAGGTAAAGCAGATGTGGAGAGAGAGGCAGAGAGAAGGGTCAGAAGGAGAAGAATTTTTGGATTTCCTTCTGTGCTCCAGTTGGTGGTTCTATTTCTGAGGTTCTTGTGTCTCTTGGATTCCATTAATTACTCTAGTAATTTTCCAATAAATCCACCCTTTCTATTTTAAGCTAGTTCGAGTTGGGCTTCTGTTCCTCACAACAGAAAATAAAAGTCCTAACTAATATTCATTTATTCAATACATTTTTATCTAATATTTAACATATAAATTATTTATATGTTTACCCTGTCCTATGTCTTGAACACACAAATTTCATAAGCTTTTAACTCATTTCATCTAAAAGGCATGCCTTTCAAGTGTCAAAAAATGCCTTCTAATCTGAGATTTGATGTTAATTTTGTGTTAACCATATCTTTAATTATTTAAGAACTTTGCTCATATCCTCTAAGGCTTTAGTCTACTTAGTTCAGTTCGGTTCACGTTTTTGATCATTTACTTTGTGCTAGACAATGTACGTGGTGATGTAAACTGAAAGATGAAATAAATATTTGTAAATGAATAATTAAGATGTAGTGTGCCAAGGGATATCACAGAGGTGTAGTCAAGGTATGAACAAGGGCTTTATTAACACTCTGGCTAATAGACACCTATTTTTTCCCAGCACTCTTAATCCAATTTTTGTAGAAATTTCTCCTGTATCTTCTCTATCCTTATAGTTTTGCCTCTTTTCTTCACCCAAGGGTAATGAATGTTCTCACATGATCTTATATTCTACCTCCACATTGCCCACAAGGACTATGAAACTACTTCAAGCTGTGCAAATACAGTGCCTTGGTATCCAGCACCCCAAATAACCCTCAAAGATTCTCACCTCCTATTATTCACACACTTGTGTAGTCCCTCCCACACTAAACTGGGATAGTTCTATGTAAACTATCAGGATATTAAGGAAAAGCAATGTATGACTTCAATATCTAGGTCACAGAAAATATTGTTTCCACTTTGCTCCTTTGGGCCACTCACTCTGGGGGAAGCCATCCCATGTCCTGAGAACACTCAAGCATCCTTATGGAAATAGCCACATGTCATGGAACTGAGGCCTCCTGCCAACAGCCATCATTAACTTACCAGGCTTGTGAGTGAATACCCTAGGAGACGGATCCTCCGGTCTACTTAAGCCTTCATATTACTGTAACTCCAGCTGACATCTGGACTGCAACTTCATCTGAGACCCTCACCTGCTCCCAAGAAAAAAACCACCCAAATAAGCTATTCCTAAATTCATTTTGCACAAAAACTATGTGATATAATAAATGTTTATTGTTTAAAGCTGCTAAGTTTTGGGGGGGAATTTGTTATGTAGGAATAGATAATTAATACCATACCCCATTCTTTGGCACTACATAATCTCTCCAAGAATGGGCAACTAACCCAAGTTAGGGTAAAGAATAATTTCCCCCAAATTTTTGATGGACTATCACACAGAACATAAAGATAGCTTCTTTATGATGGCTGAACTTATAAGATGTAAAGCAAATGCTTTCAGTGACCATGGTTCTACCAGATCGAGAAAGCCAGTCTAAAGTGTAGGAGAATGAAGTTGACACAAAGAGAAACAGAAGGGCAGAGAGAAAGCCATGATGATGTTGTTGTCCTTGGTTCCAACTACTCCTGAGACTCTGTGGGATCTTGCCCTTTCTTTGGGGTAGGTATTTGACCCTATTCCAGAGTCCTCCATCCTGATTTTATTGCCTCAAGGCCTTTGTATATCCTGGTTATCTCTCATTTTTTCTCTTGGCCCAATCCCTCACTTTAGTTACTGTGCAAATGTCATCTCACCCATGAGCTTGGACCACCCTAAATTAGATTATCCAGTGTGTGATAGCTTTGTAATGTGTCCAGCTTGGCCAGGTGGAACAACATTTCCTAGAATTCACTTTCTCATATGCTTCTAGTTAGAGTGGGTCACAAGGAAGCTTCTTGAGAAATTTGGAGGGCAGTAGGGAAGCAGTAGCCATTTTGTAGTTCACACCTACATTGTTGCTGATCTGCTGACTCACTTTGTTGGTGTGAAGCAGCAGCAGGGCCTGCAATCACTCTGTGTTCCCCTAGATCTTCCTTCAGCTCCTCAAACTCCTGGTCCAGGTATGTGTGTTCATCTTTGTGCTAAAGAGCCCTTGTTTCTACAGAATACCCTCATCACAAAGGCCAGAGGCAATAAGAACGAACATGGGTTTCCAACTGTCCTTGTCCATGTGTTCTTTCGTATATATGAAATTCTAATAAGGATTTGAAGAATAAATAAGTCTTCATCAGATGGAAGAGAGTTGGGGGAGAAACATGCCATGCTAAGGAACCAGCACATTCAGAGACAAAGTATGAAATTATTCATTTGGAACATGTTTTCCCTAGAATACAAATTGGTAGGATGAAAAATTAAAGAGGTCATAGAAGCCAAATACTGAGGGGCCTTGTATACCCAAAAAGGAGTTTAGACTTTTATCTTATAATTAAGCATTCACAAATTTTTTTGCATATGAAAATTCTTTTCTGAAAATACAAGTTAAAAACACAGACTTCAGGATCTCATCCCCAGAGATTCTGATTCATGAAGTCTGTGATAGGGCCTAGAGATTTGTATTTTTAATATGTCACCCAAATGATTCTGGTCAAAGGTGATCTAAGGACCATACTTTGATAAACATCATATACAATGGGGAGCCACTGAGGGTTGTAAGCAGGAGTATCACTTGCTGAGATATTAATTTTCAAAAGATTATTCTAGATGCAACACAGAAAAATGGATTTGAGGAAGGTAAACCTGGATATAGAGAGATTTACTCAGTGGTTGCTGCAATAATCCAAATGAGGTGTAGTGACAGCCTCAATTAAGACAGTAGAAATAGCAACAAGATTATGGAGGGAAGTAAAATTTAGGAGGTATTAATAAAATATCCTGGTGATTGGGATGTTGGAAGGTCAAAAAGGATCCAAGGTGATTCCACAAGTTTTTCCTTGAGTAATTAGGTAGGTGATAAAATAGAAAATACAGACAGAGACACAGATTTTGAGGTTGGAACACATTTTTAAAATGATGAGTCCAGCATGCTAGCTTTTAAGTTCAATATACCTGTATGACATTGAAGTGGAGATGTATAGTAGGTATCAATAGATACATATAGAATGTTAGTCAGGAACATTTTTTTCTCTACACCTGATGTTTCCATGCTGTGGGACCTCCATTAGAGTAACACTTCCATTCTCCTTTTTCCTCCTCATTCACTACTTTCCACAGAACAGAGAAGCCCCTGATAAGTGAATTTGAAGGAAAGAATTGAGTTATGTATGGCTTAACCCAACTTTTTCTTCTTCCTTTGAGATCTGCCTACCTGTAGATGCAAATCTTGTGAGTATGGGCAACTGTGTGAAGCAAATAGATTATTGAGGGAGCCTGGAGGACAGAAGACAAAGCAGAAGCTATAAGGCTATCTAGGCAGCCACCCTCTAAAAGAGGTGATATCCTTCCAGAGAGGGTGTTGGGAGTGGAGGCTGAAAGAGGTCCTTAGCACCAGAGAGGGCCAAGGTGACTCTGAGAAGTGTCAGAGAAAACCTCACTCTAAGACAGAGGCCAGCCACTTGGCAAGTCCAGCCACAAAGGACAGGACCAGACAGAGCCAAAGCGAGGCCACATACATAAGGCAATCCCTCCCTTCCCTTCTAGTGACCTTCAGCCCAGTGACCCAGAAGAGGGAGGGGAGGAAAAGTGAAAGCACTGACTCTGAAAGTGCTCGGACCATGAGTCAAGGCTCAGATGGTGGAAAAGAGGAGACATGATTACAGTCATAATTGAACTCTAATGGCTTTTTTGATAACCAAAAGTGTAGAGCAAGCTATGGGATCTGCTTGACACATCGTGAAGGACCTGCCAAGCAAGGGAGCGCTGATATAGATGGCGCAGTTGAGGGCAGAGATGGGAGAAAAATAAAATCTTCAATGTTTATACCTGTCAAGTTCGTTCTGTTCAATAAATAGGTGATGTCCAGATAGGCATTTTTCTGGGTTTGGGGGTCGTCATATTTTCAAAGATTTATATGACTGAAAAAAGAGAAGGAATGCCTTGAGAGAACAAAAGAGGACTAAGGACAGGACCCAGGTGTATATCAACATTAAAGGGTCAGGAAGGGAAAGAAGAGCCAGTAAAGAAGACTAACAAATCAGAAGAGTTGAGCCAATAGAGGAGTTAGAGTGGAAAGCACTTCTACAGTGATTTATGCTGAATAAATGCCACCTGATGATCCCAAGTCCCTCCAGCCTATGGATACAAATCTGATCACATTCATTTCCAACTTCACCGTCCCAACCTCCATCTGTACAACTGCTGTCACCCTTCTTCCCCAAAGTCTCCTTTTCTGTGAGCCTTTCAGGAGAGTATTGTTTCTTTGCTGCCTTTCAATGTTCCATTGCCCCAAAGCACAACGTCCTGAATGAGCTAATAGGACTGCATTTCATTTACTCTTTCCTGTGGATTCTCTTCCCAACACATCTGGGGAGTATAATAATATCATAGACTTCCAGCTGTGCTTCAGTATTCCTTTTGTTTGTTCGCTCCTCCCAGGCCACCAAGACTATACGAGCCAGCTTTCCTTGGAGTTAGGTATGGCAATGTGATTAGATTCTGGCAATAGACTGTGAGCAAAAGTAGTGCATGCAACTACCAGGATTACCAGGATAGTTCCTTTTTTTTTTCCTTTCCCTTCCTCCAGCTGATTGGAATGTGGATGCTAGAGTTACAGTAGCCATCTGAGACCACAGGTAAACATGGAAATGGGGAGGCCACAAGGATTGACACTGAGATGTACCCCCCCCCCAGCACTCCTCTCTTTCTTTCTTTTTTTTTTTTTTGAGACACAGTCTCACTTGGTTGCCTGGGCTAGAGTGCCATGGCATCAGCGTAGCTCACAGCAACCTCAAACTCCTGGGCTCTATTTTTTTTAGTAGAGACGGGGTCTCGCTCTTGCTCAGGCTGGTCTCAAACTCCTGAACTCAAACGATCCACCCGCCTCGGCCTCCCAAACTGCTAGGATTATAGGCGTGAGCCACCACGCCCGGCCTCCAGCTCCTTTCAATGAAGGCTGCTGGGAGTGATATCAGTAGATATCCTCCAGCTCTCTTCCCCTTTAGCTGCAGAGAGCCACCTTGCTCAAGGTCTCACACATTGTGAGGTGGCCCATATCTAATGACAGATCAGTGTGACAGCATAAAGGCCAGGCCATTTTGGCCTAACTCAGGACAGTTCTGAGAGGCCTTTGCAGCTCCAGCTTCCCATGGGGTTGGCCATGGCTATCATTAAGACTGCATCATTGCTTGACTCTTCCCTCTGCCTGTCCCTGCTGGTCTTCAAACTAGCCAGACAGGCCTTTGCGTGGCTGCTCTCTCAGGCTGCAACGCCCTGTGCCCAGATAGTCAGAGAGCTCAACTCCTTCGTGTCTTTCTGGTCTTTGTTCAAAACTCCCATTCTCAATGAGCCTTACCCTGACTGCCCTATTGAATACTGTAGACTAGCTGCCCCACCAATTCTAGATCTTCTTCATCCTGTTCTTTTTTCCCATAAACCTAACCCTCTCTAGTATGGTCTATAACATAGTTACTTATTTATTGTGTTTTGATTTGCTTTCTTTCTCCCCCAGCAGGATGTAAGGCCCACAAGGACAGGAATCTCTGTTTTGTGCACTGATACGTCCCACATGCCTACAGTGATGACTGGCACAGAGCAGGCATTTGCATTCGGTAAATATTTCTTGAATGAATGAAGACGTGAATAATTCTCCGAGAATTTCACAGATATTCACTTACCAGGGTCCTGAATTCCAGAAACCATTTGGAAAGAATTTTTTGGCAGCAGATTCACTATTATATATTCTCTATTATCCAATAACAAAAGGTTGGTCAGATATTTTTATGGAGTACTCTAAATTACTTTTATAATCTAGATTCGTTAACATTTTCATGCACACACATACACACATCTCTAAGTATTAAGATGTCTTATTTCATAGACGAGGCCTATGATTTCTGTTCTAATGAGATGTCCATTGAAAAGAGTGATTTTCTCTAAAATTGGACATTTAGAAAAAGCAAATCTGAAATTCTCAAGTGTGGTGATCCAGGCCAGCTTCCTGGCTTACATTATAGGGTACAGTTACTTCTAACAGGAACTGTCTGTTCTCAAGTACCATTCATTGCTACTGAGTTGTTGGAAACTTTGTTTTGCTTCATATTACCAACTTCTGAAAGAGGTCAGTATTTCTGAGGTTTCAGGAAGTTTCCTTTGAAGTCAGTATTCCAAGAAAAACATGAACTAGATCAACGGAGCACCCATCGAGATGGCCTGAGAATTTATTTGCGTAGCTCTGAATTCTCAGGGGCTTTCCTCTCCCCAGCAAATTCTTTTTTTCACCATTTGTCTTAAAAGTTAGTAAAGGTTATGTAAATGCCATTATATCATTCTAATTCAAGACATGGTATTATGATTGAATATAACTGAAACCAATTTTTTTTATAGACAACAAAAAACGTAGTTCTAAAATATTTAAATTGTGTCTTGTGTCTTCAGATTGTAGTTGGGATGTTATAAAAAACTGAGTAAGTTGATTTCAAAATGGAAACTTAATATCACATTTTTTTACATCTTTAAATGTAGCACAAACACTTCTCATTAAGAGGTTAGAAAATAAAGTGAAATCACTCACTCAAGCTGCTTTATAACTTTAGCACCATCTCTTCTAGTACTCACCTAACAGTAAAATGAAACTTGACAGGATATTTCAGAAAATATTGCTAGAAGCTGACTTACAGGTACTAATGAAACAATCTTAATATTCTACTAAAAATTCTATACCGCTATGGAAATTTTCACTTCAGTGACTTCATCTTCTGCCATAAACTCTGCCAAAGCACACACAAATTCAAACCCTAGCCTGAGATCCATTTATTGTGCATGACACATGGCAATTACAATGTCCTGCAGAGCTCAGGATGATATTGTTATCCACAAATGTCTTGACACTCGCGTTAGTTGAGATTTTGGGGTTGCAAGTAGCAGAAAATCCAGCTTAAACTAGCTGAAATATTGAGGTGAATTTAAGGATTATATTGCAGAAAAATGTAAAGATAGCTCTGACTTCAGATAAGCTTTTATTCAGCCCAGGAGCTCAAGAATTAGGACGATTAGCCAGTTTTTTGGCTCTGCTTCTCCAGTGTCGATTCCATCTTCACCGGGCCCTCTTCTCGTGATCACAGATGGTTGCCAGCAACTTTGGGGCTGCTTCCTTCGAGGTCCATTTTCTAGCAGAAAAGAGAGAGTTTGCTTCCACAACTCAAACCAACGTGAGAGTAAAGACTCTTTGCACCTTATTGGCCTGGAGTGGGGCATATTCCTACCTATCACTGGGTTCACTGATTGGCTAATCAGGGCCTACCATTGGAGGAAAGGTCAGTTCTACCCAAACCATATGATTCAGAAATTCAAGGTACTGCTAGGAAAAGAAAAGGATTATAGAGAAGGCAACAACAAATGTTCATGATCCTGCTAAATCCAAAGTGGTGACTTGAGCTTTCTATCAGGATAAAATACAAAGTGAAATACAGCTTCAAATAATTTTGTTTTTGCTTTGTTTTCTATCAATTTGAACTCTGAAAGAGGTTTTAGGCAAAAATATATTTTATTTAACTTTTGTTACTGCTAGATAATTTCTTCTTACAAGTATTAAATGTGGTTGTAAAATTTTCACGTTACCACCACTTGATGGTAGTAAACCAGAACAATAGTTTCCAGCAAAATCTTGTCATCTTAAATTGTATGTTTAATAACTTTCTCTAATATCAGTTATCTAGCCACTCTTCCATTTTGCTGGGTTCCTGTTTCTCAAACTACATTTTATAGTGATGCCAATATAGACTACTTTCTACTTTGTGTAATTGCATACCACAAAAATTCCAAAATCTGAAAATGAAAACCTCAATTTTTAAGAATCAGACGACTATAGAGATCACTCTCCTTTATCCTCTATGTTTCACATGCGATCAGTTTCCATTCTTAATCTCTCTCAAGTCTGTTGGCCCTTACTGTTATTCCCTGCCATCCCACTAATGCAAACTTGAGTAATTTCATGGCTGGATTTCTCATGAGTCTCCTTGCTGACCAGCCTGTTGCAAAACTCTCCTCCTTTCAATGTCTTTGGCAAAATATTATGCTTCTATACTAATATTGCTTAAATAATAACAGCAACTATTTATCAAGGGCCTGCTTTGTACCAAGAGCTTTAGAGCTCTTATGTCATTTTATTTGATAATTACCAAAACTCAATGACATAGGTATTATCCCCATTTTATAGATGAGGAAATTGAGACTCAGAAAAGTCGGTAACTGGCCGAAGAACACGCACATAAGAAGCAGCACAACTGGTACTGGAAACCAGGTCAGTCACACTTCAAAGCTTGTGCTCCTTCCATCATATCATACTGCTGCTCTGTGACTTCATGGCATCCCTGTTCTCAAAGCCACTGATGCCCCTATCAAGGGTTAAAGTCTCTGCAGGGCTTTCAAGTCCTGCCATAATTATATCCTACCTAAAGATTTTTCCAGTTACTGTCAGTCTGTACATTTCTCATCAGATACGTCTCTTCAATCTTCCTCTTGTAAACCGGGCCACTTTGGAGAAAAAAATCTTGATTATGACAATTCATACTAACTTAAAGCCCGAGCAATATAAAAGTAACTAAAGTAGAAAATGGAAGTTCACCATATTTGGAGTGAACTTTCCATATTAGGGATGGAATACAGGTCATGAATGTCTGGTTACACATGACTTTAGTTTAAAAAGAAATGGTGATTTTTACATTTTAACTGGGCTGTCCCAGCTTAGCGTCAAAATGGCCACATCAAAGTGGCCATGTAAAAATGTCTTGCTTCTGGTTTTTCTTGTTTGCTTTCTTTTCTGCTGTCTACCTATTTAGGTCCCAGTCATCTTTCAGTGCCTAGCTGAAGTCGCACCTACCATACTCTCTCTCATTCCTGTGGATTTCTGGGTCTATAACCAAATTCTTTTGTTGTTGCTGTTGTTTTTGTTTTTTTGAGACAGGGTCTTGCTTTTTGACTTCCATCTTGCTGGGTTCTTAAACCCTTACTCCCTTTTTAAATTGAACCTCTTCACTTCTCATAAACAAAACATTAAAAGCAGTAAAAGAATTTAACAACAGGAAGTCTTTTCTGACTCCTCTAGTTCTCATTGACTTTCTTCTATTGTCTACTTAGAGCTTGTACCGCACAATTAGCATTTAATTATATGTTGTTTGTTCCACATGTGTAGGGTAGACAACAAAGATGTGGGTAGAATTGGATTATGGGGACCTGGGCAAGGGCGTGGATTTACAGAGTTGATGAGTACTGTATAAGGCAAGCACGAAAACAGCTAGCCCAGGGAAATTACAGAAAATTGGGTTGTGAATTTGGAGCAAGGTTTTGGAGCAAGTCCTGAGGCAAGGTTTGTATACAAGCTTGAAGTCAAAACAAGGCTTTATGTCAAAGCCAAGAATTTGATGGGAATGGTGGTGCGTGCCCATAATCCCAGCATTCAAGAGGCAGAGGCAGGAGGATTGCTTGAGCCTGGGATTTGCAGTGAGTTATGATGATGCCACTACACTCTAGCCTGGGCAACAGAGCGAGACTCTGTCTCAGCAACAAAAACAACAACAAAAAATGAAGAATTTGGTTAGACATCCAGAAAGCCACAGGAATGAGAGAGTGTATAGCAAGGTGTGAATTAATAATAAAAAATGGCCGGGCTTGGTGTCTTGTGCCTATAGTCCCAGCTACTTGGGAGGCTGAGGCAAGAGGATCCCTTGAGCTCAGGAGTTCAAGGCTGCAGTGAGCTATGATCACACCACTGTACTCTGGCCTGGGTGACAGAGTGAGACCTCAGCTCAAATAAATAAATAAATAAATAATAAAGTTATTAAAAATAATAATAAAGATAAAAAATGATGATGCTATACTATGCTTAGTTCAAATGCTGTGTGAAACATAATTGAGGTGTAACATCAAAATAACATCAAAACTGCATTAAAAAAATCCCTCAAATTCACCAAAATTGTAAATGTGCTTATCTTTTGGCCTAGCAATTCCATTTGTAAGAAGTTATTCTAAAAAAAATTTACACATCTGGACAAAATGTTTCTATTCAACATTGTTGATAAGAGCAGAAGATAAAATGGAAACAACCCAAATATCCATCTGTAAGTGTTTGTTTACTTACACATTTCCCTATTATCCACACATGATAGGCAGATACTAAAACAGAGATAGATTTCGGAACACTGGCATGAAAAGAGGTCCAAAATATATTTTAAAAGAAAGCTTCAGAAAGGTATTTATAGCATGATTTCTTTAAAATATAAGGTACACAAGTAAAATTATATATATATTTAATGAAATAAAAAAAATATTTTTCTCATCATCACCTGACCATTTGTATCAAAATCACCTAGAGTGAATGTTAAAAATACATATTCCTGGACTTCAAACTACATCTATTGAATCATAATCTCTGGTGACAGAGATTCACCAGAGAATTCACCCAAGAATCTGCATAACAATCTACCCACATGACTTTTGTGCCCAAGAAGTTTGTGAATTACTGGATTAATAGGATACTTCATAGTGGCTACTTTGGGGAGCGGGACTTGGAAGGTAAGGAGAGCTTTCCCTTTCATTTTTTTTTATACCCCTTTGTGTTTTTAAAATTCTTATAAACGTTTATTATATATGTAATAATCTATATCTACTAGAGATTTTTGAGATTTAAACACTGAAACATGAAATATTGATTGAGTCATATAAATGAAGAAATAACATTACCAACTTAGCTCATTCAGGAGTAGAAGAGACTATCAAGTCTAAGGCTATAAATCTGGCAATATATATAACAAATTATCAAATGTTTCATTCATTTAGTCAACAAATATTTGCTGAGCATCAGTGTTCCAGGTACTGTTCTATGTGCCGAAGATACAGTGAAGAATATTAGACAAGGTTCCTACCCTCAAGGAGCTTAGAGTAGAGGAGGAGACAACCAAAATGGAAATAAGTGAGCAAGGCAGGTCGAGGCAACAGTGTGATGAGATGGGGAGTAAAGTGCGGTGAGGTGAGGACTAAGGGAAGCCTTTTTTCAGGAGTGATTTTTGACTGAGATCTGAAAGACAAATCAGTCACATGAACAGTTGAGCAAGAGCAGCAATCTTGATCTGGGGAAGAACTTGGCAGAGAGTGAGCAGAAGACCACTACCAGATGAAGCTAGAGAGGACGCCAGAGCTAGCTAGATCATGTACAATTCTGCAAGAATTTAGGTTTGATTCTAAGAAGGCAGTGGTTGGTTTTAAGAAGGAAATGATATTATCTTGTTTGTATTCCTAAGGGATAACTTTCATAGGCTTTGGCCTGGTATTTTCACCTAGAGGAATGTGTCCACATGGAAAAAAGTTTTGCAAAGATGTTCATAATGGGGATTTTATTTCAGTAAAAAATTGAAGACAACCTAAGGATATGGTGAATGTGTAAGCAAAAAATGATTTAGAAATGCATGGAATATTATACGGCTATTAAAAATTATGTGTGTGGATTATAAAACACACTGAAATAAGAAATGAAGTCAAGAGATGAGGAGATGATCAAAGGGTACAAACTTTCAGTTTTAAAATGAACAAGTTCTGGGTATTTAATACACAGAGTGGGTGGTGATGGATGTATTAACTTGACATATACAAACAACATATACATATATCAAGTCATCATGTTGTAGCCCTTGAATATATACAATCTTTGTCAATTATTTTAAAAGAAAAAAGAGAGAAAAGAGAACTCTAGAAGTCAAATATCCTAGGTTCTTCAACAGAGGAAAAAATTATAAGGAAAAATGAATAGAGGAGAAATCTATAGATTTAAATGGATTTTTAAAAAATTGGACCAGACTAAACTTAAATGCTTGAAGATGTTCATTTGAGAGTCAAAATTAGAAAGAAATGTAAAGAAGTTATTATTACAAATGTTAGGTAAATTGATAATTTTAAAAGAAGGGAGAGCATTACAATTGGAGGGGCTTTTGGCCTGGCTGGCAAAGTTCAATTTCTTGGCATGGGTGGTGGTTATGAAGGCATTGCTTTATAATAACTCATTAATGTATGCATTTGTTTTAAAAGGTTTTCTATTTTTGTATTTTAATTTACACTGAGAGTTTCAAAGAAGATATCAGAAAAACAAAAATAAACATGATAAAAATGACAACAATCATGTGTGCAAAACCCAGATTGAATAGGAATTAACAATTTGCACTTTAGGTTTTTGAAAATAAAATATTATAGAACATACACACAAATTAAGTCACTCAAATCTACAATGTTTTTAATATATTTACAGTGTTATAAAACGTATTGACTCTGTGCTACCTGTGCTCCATTGAAAATAATATACATTTTCAATTTAAACAAGGAATTCAAACAGCCATAAAAAGTTAAGTATATGTATTTTCACAGATTAGGAAAATACAGTATATTTGGGGTTTTAATATTTATTGGAAACTTTGTTTTCTATAAAGTGGCTCAAATTTGTAACAAAAAAAATCAAGTGCTATCCTTTAACAACAAGAAATAAATCACTGAAACTCATTCTCTCTAGTTGGGCTTACTTGGAACTGAATACATTTGGCAGAAAACTAACATTGGTCATAGTTTTTAAAAATAATGAAGTTGGGAAACTGAGGTGGAAGGATCGCTTGAGTCCAGGAGTTTGAGGCTGCAGTGAGCTGCCTACGATCATCCCACTGCACTCCATCCAACTCCAGCCTGGGCAACAGAGCAAGACCCTGTCTCTAAAAATAAAAAAAAATGTAACAAATGAGTATGTGTAGCATATCATCAATCATTTTGTATTATATCACTGGTGTTCTATGACAACTCTATAACACAGTTTATTAAGTTCCTGAACTAATAAGGACTATTGTAAGGATATATAAATTGTTTTTAGTTTTGATACATTTACTACAAATAGTGAAAAGACAACTTCCTGTTACTTCTGAATTTAGACTCATCAAAGGACTGAAAATCTGGTATAAGGGGAAATCAGTATACTTCCTGTATTTGAGAGAAATTAGTAATATAAATTAAAATTAAGGCAAACATTACATTAATAAGTAATAGGCTTGAAACATCTTCTAGGAGACAATAATTAAATATGACATCATATTATTTGATATTTCTATACAGATCTAAGTCCAACATGGGCCTTACAAGAGTTTGTACATTAGCTCTCCATCAAAGGCTTACATACAATCCAATGCACTATCAAGAAGTATAAGGCCGGGCGCGGTGGCTCACACCTGTAATCCTAGCACTCTGGGAGGCTGAGGCAGGAGGATCGCTCAAGGTCAGGAGTTCGAAACCAGCCTAAGCAAGAGCGAGACCCCGTCTCTACTAAAAATAGAAAGAAATTAATTGGCCAACTAAAGATATATATAGAAAAAATGAGCCGGGCATACTATGTAGCTACTTGGGAGGCTGAGGCAGAAGGATTGCCTGAGCCCAGGAGTTTGAGGTTGCTGTGAGCTAGGCTGATGCCACGGCACTCTAGCCC
>CAUYRT010107494.1:0-78084 GCA_963574885.1 Lepilemur ruficaudatus
AGTCCTTTCAGGCCATAGATTCTCTTTTGAAATTACTCAACTCTTGGCATGGATGCGGAGAGATAGGAACACTCCTACATTGCTGGTGGGACTGCAAACTAGTTCAACCTCTGTGGAAAGCAATATGGAGACACCTTAAAGCGATATAAGTAGATCTACCATTTGATCCAGCAATCCCATTACTGGGCATCTACCCAAAAGAACAAAAGACACTCTATGAAAAAGACACCTACACTCAAATGTTTATAGCAGCACAATTCACAATTGCAAAGTTGTGGAAACAACCCAAGTGCCCATCAATACATGAGTGGATTAATAAATTGTGGTATATGTATACCATGGAGTACTATTCAGCTATAAAAAACAATGGTGATATAGCACCTCTTGTATTTTCCTGGATAGAGCTGAAACCCACTCTACTAAGTGAAGTATCCCAAGAATGGATAAATAAGCACCACATGTATTCACCAGCAAATTGGTTTCACTGATCAACACCTAAGTGGACATATAGGAACAACATTTATCGAGCGTTGGGCAGGTGGGAGGGGGCTGAGGGGATGGCTATATACATACAAAATGAGTGAGATGTGCACCATCTGGGGGATGGACATGCTTGAAGCTCTGACTCCGGGAGGTGGGGTGGAAGGAGAAGAAAGGCAACACACATAACCTAAACATTTGTACCCCCATAATATGCTGAAATTTAAAAAAATGGAAAAAAAATACCCCATTGGGAACAATTCAAAAAAAATAAAAAGAAAAAATAAATTAAAAAAAAAAAAGAAATTACTCAACTCTGCTGTTGTACTGTGAAAGCAATCAGAAACATATGCAAAGAAATGAGCATGGCTGTTTTCCAATAAAACTTTATTTACATAAACGGAAAGCAGGCCAAATTTGGCCTGCAGACTATAAACACCTGGTCTATATGGTCCAAACACTTGTAAAAACAATTATCTCAATAGAAAATAGAGGATTTTGAGATCTTTAGTTATTAAGGCTTTTTGGTTCTTTGCTATAAACCCTTTTATTTTAAGTTGGCAAGCACTCAACATTATCTTAGCTGCCACGTTTGTGCACTAGTTTAAGTAATTGGAAATGAAATACTTTTGTCCTTTACCATCTTGGCTGACCTTGCTCTCCCCATTCCCTGTATCTTACTAATGGAGCTTGAAATTAAATGTCATTTCTGTTTATCTGGTAACACATACACAGCATTCCCCATAAAGTACGTATCTTCTAAAGAACTGGTTCATTGGAAAACATGAGCTTGAACAAGATGAGACGATATCTTTTGATCTAGTGTGTCCTTCTCTTAAGTTTAAAGTATGGGTACAAATTCCAATAGCTGTTAATTAACGTATTAGTGTCCAATTTGTGGTCTCAACTCTAAGAGTTCTTTGGGTTCTGTTGGTATCTTATTCCTGTTAAGTTTATGTATCCTGTATAATTATACTTTTTTTCATAAGACAATGAAAACACCTTTATGTTCCTTTAACCCTGGCCTATTATCTTTTGTGACGGTTTTAAAATTTATTCACAAGATCTTTGATAGTCTTCCCTTCAAGGGATTCCGAGTTCCCCTAGGTCCTTTCCTTCAAGTGTGGACTGGAACTATTTATAGTTACTGGCTTCAAACAGAATTAAAGTGAAGTGATCATGTATGACTCAGAGATTAAGTCATAAAAGAGTTCAGTTTCCTTCATGCTATCTCTCTTGGATCACTCTAGCGGAAGGCAGCTACCATGTCATGAGGCTATTCAAACAGCCTTGTCATGAGACCTAAAACCATGTGTCAAGGAATTGAGGCCTCTGGCCAACAGCCACATGAATGAGCTTGGAGCAGAACCCCCAGCCCCAGTCAAGCCTTCAGATGACTGCAATTTGATTGCAACTTCATTAAAATCCCTGAGCCGGAACCACCTGGATAAGTCATCCCAGACTCCTGGCCCACGCAAACTATGAGCAAATAAATGTTTATTCTTTGAGGTTTGGAGTAATTGGTTACACAGCAACAGTTCACTAATACATCTTCTAGGCAGTGTTTATGACTCAGAAGGGAGAGGTCAGTGGTAAAGATGACGTGTAGCTGCATGGTGTTACTGGGCAGCTGGCCAGTGGCTCCGATGGAAGACAGGTTTAGATATGTTGGTGAGGGAAGATGGGATTCCACGTAATGAGTTGAATAAATTTAAGCCAATTTATTTGTTCAAAATTATTAGATGATTTTTGGCTGGTATTAGTAGCCTCTCAACCTTGGCTACACACCCAGGGAGTTTTTAGAATAATGATGCCTAGGTCCCCCTCCCAGAAACTCTGAATTAATTGCTCTGTGGTACAGTCTGGGAATTAGGATTTTTAAATTTCTCTAGGTGATTTTAATGTGCAGCCAAGATTGAGAACTACTGCTTTGTAAGCTGGAAGTTGGAAAGAGTAACGTTCCCGCCTCAACATTTCTCTACCAGATGGTAAATTACACTGAAAGCAAGTCTCAGGCCAAATCTGCAAAACAAATATTTATAGGCAAGGATAAACAGACATTTAAACTTTTCTGAAACCTCAATAAATTTATAGTTCCCTATCCTTTCAGGCATTCTAGACAGGCGTGAGCTGCGAGGGATTTGCTCAGGACAAATCCTACAGTATTCCAGGAACAGAATTCTGCTAACCTTCTAGGCAGATCCCGTGTCCAATTCTTTCCTTAAGAGGCTTATGCTCTTCTGCAGTGGATGCTGGACTCACCAGATGCTCATACCTCTTTGTGAGAGCCTGGAGGGGCCTCTATAATACTTCCTCTGACTCATCCACATATTTTGAACACCATATTCCCAATGAAAAAAAGTCTTCCATATCCATAGTACTGTCTAATGAAACACTTAATGCTGCTTTGAGATGAAAATAGTGGAAGAGCCTGTGGTGGCAGTCTCTGGAACGTGGGCTTTGATGAGAGCACTAGTTTCTCAGCCCCAGCTGCATACTAGAGTCACTGGGAAAACTTTTTTAAAAGACCCCAAGCCCAACCCCATTCTAATTAAATCAGAACCTCTGTGGGCAGAGCTTGAGCGTCGATGTTTTTTAAAAGCTTTCCAACAACTCATGATTGCCAGGGGCAAGGGTTGTGGTAAGATTGTGACTCTGAAGGGGTAGAACACACCGGGGAGTTTTTTGGCATGGTGAAATTGTTCTATGTCCTGATGGTGGGAGTGGTCATACGAATCTATACATGCATCAAAACTCATTGAGCTGTACAACAAAAGAAAATAAAAGGTTGATATTATAGTATGATTATTTAAAAAATAAAATTACATTAACAATTAAATTCTTCTTGAAAGCCTTCAGATGATCTTACTATACAGCCAAGATTGAGTCACTGGATTAGATTCTCTCAAGGGCTGATCAGCTCAACTCTGGGATGTGGATTCATAATTAGGGGCCCACCAGTATTAACTTCCTAAGTTAACTGACCTCCCCTAACCACACACATGCAGATGCCGTCATGTATGAGCACACCACATTGTCTGTGCTGGAGCATTTATTTTAAAAATTACGAGTGCTATAAAAGTGAGATATAGCTGTCTTTCACAGATTCACGCTAGGGAATTTCAGAATATTGCAGCTGGGAATTGCGTGAGTCAGTAGTTCTATTAATCTTTGCTCTTAGAGAAAAAACTCATAATGTAATTGCTTTGCCTCAAAACTATGTTTCTCAAACTTATAAACTGTGGCTTTTATAAAATAACAAAGAATCCCAAAAGGAGAGCAGTTTGGCAGTTTAATTAGTTTCATTTCTGACTAAGACCACAGGAAGAAATAAATATATTATGAAACCACATGTATGAATACGTGTGCATGTATTATATAAATGAAATAAAAGTTCTGAGAAAAAATACTTGGGCTTTTTCTATTTCATTCTGTTTCACGGAAGTGCTGATCACTGTTATGATGCACAAATGGTAAGCCAGTCACAGTTGACATACTCTGGAACAATAGAACCAGGCATTTATGCTTCTTCCTGCCGTGAGACAAGGAGACACAGGAATTTGACTCATGACTATACCATTCACTAGCTTTCTGGAGTTAGACAAGTTTCTTGGTCTTTCTGTGCCTCCATTTGCTTACTTGTAAAATGGGAATGATCACAGAAACTTTCAGGTTGTGGTTGGGATAACTGAATCTTCATCTGACTCGCTCAACTCAAAGGTTTCTCTTTTCTTCCTCTGCATTTAAGTTATGTCTCACTGAGAAAGATGCTGTACATAAAAGCCCTGAACTATTTATTAGGTTAGAATCCAGTAAACCTAGACTTATCATCTTTTTCCTTGGAATCATGTTGTGTCATAGCTGGCCCTTTTACGGCTTTTAAAAGCCTTATTACAGCTCTTAATATATAAAATATTTAAAGATCTCAAAAACAATATAAATTCTTTAATGGCCAATGATTTGGACACTCTGGCTGGACACAGAAGAATAAATTAAACATTTTCTCTGGCCAAAAAGTGTTAGATAATAATTCAAACTGATTTGTCCCATCCGTACCTTTACTTTAACCAGCAAAGATTCGCTTTTCTGAATTTGACTTACAGAAAACTAATAGTATATGTTAGGGGAAATAAGATGACTATCCTAACTAAGGGAAAAGTTGTACAGTCTCTATAGAAGAGCACGGTCACACAGTCCAATATCTCTGGCCATTCAATCACTTCCAAAAAGTCCCAGGGCATCTCTGGACGTAGCAAACTAAGCAGAGTTTATCCAGATTATTCACTTGGGCACTTCACAAAACTTTAGAAACATGGAAAATATGCTATACATATAGAAATATAAATCATGCAAAACACAGGTGAATACCAAGAAGTAAAATCACTAAGCAAATGTAGCTACTTCATTCAGCCTCTTGTTTCTGTTATTTCAGGCAGAGGCAGGGGAAGGACGTTGTATCACAGCCAGTCATTCCTACTATTTATTCACAATGTGGACAGCAGTTCAAATTCACAAACATGTGCTGTTTGGCCAAGTGTCTGTTCAAGCCAAAACCAAAAGATTTCTGATAACTAGAGGATACCATTGGGATTCTAATGTGATGTTTGTGGTTAACTTTGGGTAGTTCAATAGATTTAAAACTCCACTCAAGTTTTTAGGTTGCAAAAGCTAGTGCAGGGCTGCTATATTAAGGTGGTTAAGAGCACAATATTGTCTAATAAGAATGAACTAGATTGGGAGAAAAACTGGCTATAGCATACATTTAGAAAGGGAAGAAATGTCAGTATTTAAACTGAAAATAATAGGTTTACTCTGCTTGGAGACAATGCAGGAGGAAACTACAAAAAGAAATGCTGGCTTCTCACTTTGAAGATATGCTTGTATTTAATGTGCACATACATAATAAAGTTTTGACTTTTGCATAATGTCAGTTGGTTGGACCATAAGAGAGCCAGAGTCAGGAGCATCTTTGTCTGGGGACATCTCCCTTGTCCTCTGAACCTTACTATTGCAATATCTCATAGGGTTGTTATAAACTTCAAACCATAGCAGGTGCTCCCAAGTTGTTCTTTTCCCTTGTTATGTCTGTTTTTTTGGTTTGGTTTGGTTTGGGCTTCTTTCCCCCCCCCTGTGGTCTGCTCTCAGTTCTTGAATTCAGGTGTGCTCCCTCCTGATAGGCAAGCTTGGCTTTCTCCTTTCTTCCCCCCTACACTATTAATTCTCCTTGCATTATCAGGCTGGTGAAGTCAAGAGGCTGTGAGCAAGATTCAGTGTGGAGGACCAGCTGGCCAACATACCATGGTTTCCTGATCTTATTTATTTATTTTTTATAATAAAACTTGATGTCATAATGGTAACAGAGAAGGCAGTCTACACTAAGCCAGGGGCTGACTTCTGGAAGAAATTTTAATGTTATACTTTCTGTTTTTAGATAGCTTAATAAAGCAAACATTCTAGGTCTCGATATTACTACTGATTTCTATATTGTATCTATTATAGAGAGAACTTTCTCGTTTAAAATAGAACTTTGAATAGCCCTTAAAGATCGCCATAGACATTATAATGAGAACCACATAATGTAGCATGAATTTGACATGTAGCTGAGACCCTGATATAAGCATATGATCTATTTTAATGAAGAGGTAACTCAGCAGCCTCATTCATATATGGAACTGATTCATTAAGAGGAACTACAACATTTACTTGTACATATTCCCCAGCTCAAAATTTGAAAAGAAATCATTCAATTATTATACCATCTTTCCAAGTCCCTTTTTTCTGCTTAGAAACTATAATCATACCCTTACTTATAAAAAATTAATGAACTGACATTTATATTTTGACGGCTACAATAAAGAACCAGTCAGCACCTTCATCTCACACTCTTCTCTTATTTCTTTCTCTGTAATTTCCCCAGGGATACAGTTCCAGTGTATCTTTAAATCCGTAAGTGATGCCAATGGCAAGCAAGCTTTTCCAGGGATTCCAACACACTTAAGTCCCAAGTGTAAAATTTGGAAAAAATTCCAAATGTAAATATTACTTTTGTATCAGCTGAAAATCATGTATTTCTCCCTGTTGCTTGGAAATACACATAACGTCTGAAGTGGTATTTCTTAGAAAGCCAAAAAATTTCTAAAATAGAAAGCTCTAGCTTCTAATCCATGTTGTCATTATTTTTATGTATACTTGGTTATATTTTCATAATTTAATGCAGTTGCCAAGCAGTATCAAAAGCAAAATATAAATATGAAATAAAATACTTTTTTTGTCCTTTGGATTTTAAACTGAACATTTCTAGAGTAAAAAAGAAGGGGCTTGTGAGAGCAAATAAAGTAAATGGTTAAGCTGTTTTTGTATAATTATAAAATGGCTTCATATAATCAGAACTGACTTTAGCAATTTTTTTCTTTTGTCAACTTAGTAAAATAATTGCCAAATATATTATTCAATAATTAATTAGTGGATTAAATGTAGCTTTTGAAATTATTTCTGAAGCTATTGTATTGTCTTTATGAACAACCAAGAAAGCAAAGTCATCTATTTTAAACAGATAATGGGAGTAGGTCTGCTTTGACCTTCACCAAGAGCTCTAGGAAATTAACTGTGCAATATGAGAAGCCTAAAACATTGTCTGTCAGGTAGGAATAAAACAATCTATTATTAATGTTAATGGAGAAAACATAGTTCTAGTTTTTATCACTGTATAGCAACAAATTAACTGGTGGAGATTAAGCTTATTCAAAATTCTGGGCGAACATGAATTTTGGGAGGAAACGCTTCTACCCAGTACAATGTCTTAACTTTAGCAAAGAAAACATTAACAATTTAAAAAAGCTTCCCAGAATATATCTTTGGCATTCATGTATTGAACTTTAGGTTAAACAATTCTATTTGTGAAGTAGTATGTTGTTTAATTTTTGTTGAATTTTATCAGACTAAAGAATTAGGAAAAATACTTTTTTTAAATGTTTTATTTTATTTAAAATGTTTTTATTTTGTTTTGTTTTGTTTTATTTATTATGTTCTATTTTATTTTAAATGTTTGCATATTCTCCACGTTCTTTAGCACAAAGAATCAACAAATGTTTACTGAACTTTTACTATGCCCAAGGAAAATTTTCATGGAATATTGTTTTCTTATTTATCTAAAATATGATTACTATTGATCAAAATCTTTATCATATCCATTCTTGAATGCTTGCAATACCTATAGAAGGGCATGAGATGTTGGAAACAGGAACACAAACAAAATATAATGCTTTTCCTCAAAATCTTTAAAATAATGATATAATGCATTATAAGTAAAGAGAGTAGTTGGTGAGAACATGACAGATGCTACGTAATAGCCAGGTGATCATGGGCAGGTTAGTAAACGTCTCTGCATTGCAGTTTTCTCATCTGTAAATAGGGGCAGTAATATTTGTATCTACATCAGAAGATTGTTAGGAGAATTAAATGAGTAAATGCATGAAAAGTATTTAGAACATGCCTGTATACAGGAAATTTTGTATAAGCATTAGCTATTATTACAAGGAAAATTAGTGCATGTAAATATTTAACAGTGGTGCGGAGGCAATACTGAAAATCTTTTTGAGACTCAAATATTCTCCAGAAAATGGTTTCCAGTAAACAGTAGATAGCTTGGAAGTTATAAGCAAATTATTTGAGATGGCAATTGATTTTCTTATTGGCAAGAATTGTTTTGTCTATTTCAATGTAATGAATGGTTTTTGCTTCGATAATGTAACGATTTATTCCAGTGTTGAGTTTGCTGTTAAATGTGAATCAGATGGGAAAACACAAAATATTTTAAGAATTTTAGTAGTATTGGATGTTTCTGACATATACGGTTTGAGTGATTCTTCCTGTGACAATGGTATGATAGAAGTTTAATCCCCACCTCCTAGAAAGAGATACATGGAAAGAGATGAAACAGTCACCTTGAGTACACCTTGGTCATAGGTTCCTGTCTCCAAATAGGAATTCTATGCTGCTGTTGACCCCTGAGGCCAAATACCGCCCTGGAGCAGTTGAGTTACTTTGACTTCAGTATTTTCTTCCCCAACTCAGCCAAGTCTAGTGTGGGAAATGAGTGGAGGCAATGGAGGCTGGTGCAACTCCACCACTGGCTACTGAACAGTGCATTTTTTCGCATTGATCAGTGATATTTAAGGTAGATAACAGGTGCTTGGTGTTGGGAGAAAGTAAGTTTGGGTATTTAAGGTAGGGACATGCAGAAACCTGCTGCTACAGATTGTGTCTGTAATCTCCCCTGTGTACTTGCTATGGTGCAGCTGAGTTGGGAAACCTGTGTGTGATAGGCTCGGTTCTGCCATTCACTGTTCCAGCTACAATTCAACGATGTTTGCAAACTGAAAAAGGTAGGGTGCACTCTGCATCCTTCTTCCCAGGCCTCAGTGTATCTTCATTTTTCTTCTATCACATCTGCTTCCTGCGAGTGGTTTTTATGGTTTGCTACCAAGAAAAGGAAGAGAATAAATTCTCATAAAATTAAACTAATATCAGATATTATCTTAAGTATTAATTAGGAAAGCTGTAAAGCAGTATTTCTCAGGGAGGTTGATAAATGGTACAGAATAAATAGTTTCCAAATAAGGCTGGGAAATATTAGGTTAAAATATGTTGAACTATAATTAGTAGGGTGGCCTCGTAATTTATTGTCCAAAGTGGAATAATTGTGAGAGATAAAGGAAGCATTATTGATAATTATGCTGGGGAGGGCATAAATCAGGATCATCCCAGGCAACTAGGGAAGTATGGTCCCAATTTATTTTATGTCATATTGGAACCTTTAAGATGGTAATAAGCATTTCCTTAGGAAGGAAATAGTATTATATATAGCATTTCCAAAAAATATATTGGGAACATGTTAAAGGTCTATGTAGAGCAGTGTTTGTGAAATGTTGCTTTTAAACATATACTTAGAATTAATGGATTCTGCACCCCTACCATCATTTTAAATATGATAGGCAGCTATATAAAAACCAAAGGAAAGCATTATCATTTCTGTATAAATTTAAATGCTTATGGATGATGTTGTTAAATTCTTTAATAACAAACTTAATTATATAATATAAATCCTTGGGAGTAAAGGTTTCTAAGGATGGTTGATATCCCATTAATTTTTTAATAATGTTATAATACCCCAGGAGAAAATTAGATCTGTCCTAATCATTGTAACAGTCTGCCTAGTTTGCCTACATTTTCATCATGGTGACTTTTGATTCTAAAATTCTTTAATGGTTATATCAGAAAAATGCCATATCCTATTCATTTATAGACATAAGATTATTAAGTGCACATTCCCCTGTTGCTGGAACTATCCCTCTTATAATTCTAGCAAATATTTCCTACTTTATAAAATTATAATGATAATTTAATGGTTCACTTCACCCTCCAGGAAAAATAGTTCCTAGCACATTAGAGATATAGAGACTTTGCTTTCCCTGGAAAGACAAAAAATAAAATTAACCCGAGTTTTCAAACTTTTAAGCCTCCGATGGTTAATTGGACACTATTCTTAACATGTTTCAATCTGCTTTCAAGGGGTCCCAAATTCACTGATTAAAATTTAGCATGGGGAAGAAAAAAGATGAGAATCGTAAATTAAAGCATGAAGAAAGTAGGACACTGTAAGTCAATAATCTTTACTAGACTTGTGGTATTTGCTGTACTTAGAACACTGGCTTAAACCAGGGTAAGTAAAGGCAGATCCTGAGGATGGCGAGAGACGGGAAGATGGGAAAAGGCACAGGTTTCTTGGGCAGAGTGAAAGTTATAGAAAAAGCTCAGGTTGCCTTAAAATAACAGCTAGAACATCGCAAACAGGTCACTATTCAGTGAACATTTGTTAAGTGAATAAATAGCTCACAGTAATCAGATCTTCTTCAGTGTTTTGTTAATGCTAACACATCAATTAGAAAATTATGTTTGAATATATAGATAAAATGATAATTTAGTACAGTTTTTCTGGGTTTTTTAAAAATCATAAAACAGAGAAGAAAAAATGTGCATACTCTTCCTTTTCCCTTGAGTAAATCATTGAGGTTCAGATTCTTCCCAATTTTTAGGTGATAATATTTGCTCTACCTTCCTCACTTGACTGAAGAGCAAATGATATAGTTGATACGGATGTGCTATGCAAGCATGTTGGATTATTATTCTTTGAGGCAATATCAATGATTTTCTTTAGAAAGCTTTGAGCTTTCTCAAGTGATCAAGTATCTACATATGGATAAGACGCAATGCAGAGATGATGGCTGCTGCATGTACGTATGCTGTTGACGGTGTGCCAGGGATCAGTGATTCTGAAGTTCTCAACGTGCATTAGATTCATCTGCACAGCTTTTGCAGCACACCTGTGTCTGTGCCTTGCTCTAAGAAATTCTGATTTAATTAGTCTGGATGGGGCCCAGGCATTGATATGTTTTTAAAGCTCCCCAGATGATTTTATATGTAGGCAGAATTGATAACTACTATTACAGACCAAAGGGTTGGGGGTGGGGAGAAGGGAAAGAAGGAAAGGGGAAGGAAGACAGAGCCTATGGTTTTTATATATTATTAATTCAGCAAATATTTACTGAATATCTATTATGTGTCAGACACTCTTCTAGGCACAGGGCACATGTTGGTGATAAATATGGACAAAATCCATACCTTTCTTGAGTTTACATTCTAGTTGAAAAGGTAATAAATAAATGCACACTTTATTGATTTTTCAGCTTTATTAAGGTTTAATCGACAAATAAACATTGTGTATATTTATAGTGTACATGATGTTTTGATATGTGCATACATTGAGAATTGATTAAATAAAGCTAATTAATATATATACCAATTTTTTGTGGTGAGAACATTTAAGGTCTACTGTCTTGGAAATTTTCAAATATACATTATTATCAACTTAATCACCATGCTATACAATAGATCTCCAAAACTTATTTCTCTTGTTTGAAACTTTGTAGCCTTTGAGTAACATTTTCACATCACCCTCTCCCCTCTCCTCAGCTCCTGGTAACTACCATTCTACTCTTTGCTAAAATTCAATGTTTTTAGATTCCACATCTAAATGAGATCATGCACTATTTGTCTTTCTTATTGCACTTAGCATAGTGTCCTTCAGATTCATCCATGTTGTCATAAGTGACAGGATTTCCTTTCTGTTTAATAGCTGAATAGTATTCCGTTGTATATTCATGGGACATTTTCTTTATCCATTCATCTGTTGATGGAAACTTATGTTGATTCCACATCTTGGTTATTGTGAATTATGTGGCAATACACATGAGAGTGCAGATATCTCTGCAATATACTGATTTCACTTCCTTTGGATATATATCCCAAAGTGGAAATATTGGATCATATGGCAGTTCTATTTTTGTTTTTATAGGCACCTCCACTCTTGTTTTCCAGGGCTATATTAATTTACACTCCCACCAACATTATATAAGAGTTCTATTATGTCCATATTATCTTTTGTCTTTTGACAACAGGCATTCTAACAGGAATGAGGTGATATCTCATTGTGTTTTAATTTGCATTTCTCTGATGCAAATTAAGGTGATGCTGAGCACCTTTTCATATACCTATTGGCTATATATATGTCTTCTTTTATATTTAATTGATTTTAAGATGAATATATAAATTAAATATAATTTAATATCTCTAAAATTATTATGCAGTTTATAGTGACATGATAAGAAAGTATGGCAACATAGTTATTAGACAATTATTTTTCTTAGTGGTAAACAGAATAATGGTACCCATTATGATCTATGAGAGCTAAGATTCAATGAAATAAAATAATATAATTTCAGATAGAGTCAAGGAAATCAACCTCTTCATAATCAACAAAACTCCAAATCACATAATCCAAAAGTTAAAAATCTCAATCAACAAAGCAACCACTGAAAAATTACTCTCCCGGATAAACACTGTGATCTCTTCAACAAGCTTTTTCTTCCCTGGACCAACATCGTAATTCCTCTGTATAGCCTACGTATTTTACTGAAAAAATATTGTGATCCTTTAAAATGAATGTTATCAGTTTTGAGACATAATTCTCCATGAGTCTTTCAAGTTTCCACACATTTTGAGAAGTGAATAACTGACTGCCCTGTGTATCAACTATCTTTTTAATGATGTTTATATAACAAACAGCATTAGGGGAGAGAGAGAGAGAGTGTTCTTGAAAGAAAAGGGCAGGCATGCTTATTGCCCATTATAAAAGGTTCAAGTATCCTAAACACAAGGTTTCTTTTCTATATTTTTCCTATAACATATCCTGCTACATGTTCAGGTATCATCTGCTCCTCTTTGCATTGCCCTTTGGGAATTGTGTGGCTTAAGGAATTAGCACAAACGATGCTAATACTCTGGTTACTATTTATTGCTGTGAATAATAACATGTCCTGTGCCTCTGACCCAGAAGTCTTATGTCTTCTACAAGCATTCATAAAAGTGTTGTTGGTTAACATGTAAATTTGTAAATAAGGTGTCTTGGTTCATCTTGTGCTGCTATAACAGAATATCACAGATTGAGTAATTTATAATGAACAGAAAATTTGTGGTTCACAGTTCTGAAGGCTGGGAAGTCCAATATCAAAGTGCTGACATCTGGTGAGGGCCTTCTTGCTGCATCATAATGTGGTAGAAGGCAGCAGGTGGTACAAGGGCAAAGACAGGAAGAGACAAAGTGAGTACAAGAGAGGGTGAACCCACCCACACTATATTAGGATTAGTTCATTCATGAGGGTGGAGCCATCATGGCCTAAACACTTCCTAAAGGTCACACCTTCCAATACTATCACAATGGCAATTAAACACTAGTTTTGGAGAGGACAAACATTCAAACCATAGCATGAGGTAATATCTTAGACAATTCACAGGTCTTGTCAATCAGCGTCCCTTTCAAATGGCTTTTTGAATTTTGCTGATTTAGGAATACAGTGAACTATGGAGATGATCAATAAAACACAGCATTGTAAGGAGCAAGAGAGACAGCAGCCAACACAGATCATTTTCAATATGAACAGGCAAAAAAAATAAAATAAAATAAAAAAGAGTTTGTTAGAAGATTGAGGATAATGTCTCCAATAAAAAGTTATTATCCTTTTCCTAATTTCAAGAAATGAGCCAGGTCTCAAACCCAGAGCCCACTTAATGAAGCAGAGATCGAGTTCCCAGGATAAAAGGCACTGGAAGACACGTGGTAATGATTCCCTAGTCCTTCCACAAAGAGACCCACAAAGCAGCAACAGAATGCCCCTGCTATAGTGGGGATGGTTAGGGGTCAGGTAACAAATGGATTCTTGGCCCAGGTCCTGCCTCATAGTGGTCCACAGAACCACCAGTGGTCATTTTCCCACTCCTAAGTGAACATTGTAATAGACATACTCAGTAGTTGGCAAAGCTTCCATGTTGACTGCTTGGTTTGTGGAATAAAAATTATTATAAGTAATTATGACAAATGGAGGCCTCTAAAACTGCTCACCTTCCCCTACCAAAATAGTAAATCACAACAACTTTATGTCCCATGCGGAATAGCAGAGATTATTATTGTCTTTAAAGATGCAAAATTTGTGGTTGCTACCATATTCTATTTAAACCAGACAAATCCTAAAGGATGAGGGTAAACCACGCCAGATGTGTTATCTTTGCCAGAGCAGAATTACTGACCTAAGGTATGTAGTATGCTGCCAATGATCTGGCAAATTCATCCTTTTCCAGCCCTATCAGGAAGACAGTCAGAAACAGTTTGTATTCATTTGGGATGGACATGAGTATATATACATTTATAGCCTTGTTCCAGAGCTATCTTAACTTTTCCTTCTTCTGCCTTAACACAGTTAAAGGGACCTAGACTTTTGGGACCATCTGCAGAACATCACATGAGCCCATTATATCAATGATATGCTAATTGGACCAGTTGAGCAACAACTGGAAAGTACAGTATAGGCTTTGTTAAGGCACTGCATGCCAGAAAGGGGGAAAATAAACCTTATGAAGATTCAGGGACTTGTCCTCCTCAGTGTAGGTTATAGGACTCCAGCAGTCTGGATCATGTTGGGATGTCCTCTCAGAAATAAAGAACACATTATGACATGTTGTACCTCACACCATTTAGAAGAAATCACAATGCTTGGTAGGCCACTTCAGGTTCTTGAGGCTGTATATTCCAGGATTGGAAAAATGATTCTAACTCATTTATCAGATGACACCTAAGGCTGCCAGAATCATGAGAAACATGGCATAAGGCAGATTTCTGCGTTAAGCCCACTTGTGATATAAGGAACTTTGCTGCTTGAGCTATGTGACCCAGAAGCCTCTCTGGTATTACAGGTATCATCTGTGGGAAAAGTTGCATGAGTTTCTAGGGCTCTTCACTAAGGAAAAAATTTTTTAAAAACAAAAAAAGACTGACATAGATGGAATTGGAGGACATTATATTCAGTGTAATAAGCCAGGCACAGAAAGGCACGTTCTCACTTATGTGGGAACTAAAAAAATAAAAAATTGAACTCACAGAGATAGAGACTACAGTGATGGTGTTACCAGAGGCTGGAAGGGTAGCGGGTGTCGGGGAGGGGAGAGGAAATGGTTAATGGGTACAAAAACACCATTAGACAGAATGAGTAAGATCTAGTACTGGTAGCACAATAGGATTATATAGTTAACAATAATTTATTATATAGTTTAAAATAACTAAAAGAGTAGAATTGGAAAGTTTCTCACACAAAGAAATAATAAAAGCTTGAGACGATGGATAACTCAATTACCCTGATTTGATTGTTATACATTGTATGCCTATATAAAAACAGCACATGTACCCCATAAATATATACAATTATTATATATCTATAATAATTAAAAATAAAACAATTTGAAAAAAACAAAAGAATGAGTAGAAGGGAGAAGACAGGTAGGGAAAAGAACAAAAAAGAAGGAAGATCTTACACTTAGTGTTTCTCACAGTATTATTTTTGTTATAAAAAATTACAAACAGCTTAAATGCCAAGGAAAAGAATGGTTAAGCAAATTGCTACATGTTCAGACTTTGGACTAGTACATAGTAGCTAACAATGATGTTGAGGAAAAATGCTTGTGTGCATGTGTGTGCGTGCATGCACATGCATGTGTGTAGCACACTATGTATACAGTCGGTATGTAAATCATCATCATCGTATTCAGCAGCAAAAATATTAATCATTTATTTATTCTAATAAATAATTTATTGCGATCACAGGGCCTAGACACTAATTGTCAATGTGATATTCATGACAGCAGAGATTTTTCTTATTCATTTCCATATTCTCAAAACCTAAAATAGTGTTTGGCATATTTTTAGGATCTCAATAAATATTTATTAAGTGTTTTCATTGAATCTTTATGAGATAGCTTTTAATCATCCCTAATCTTCTTTAAAATACTTTATCATAGACAATGGGATATAAATATATGTATATTAGTTTTTATTTGACATTGGTCAACAATTCTAAATAAGAATACTCATTACAGGGCTGATTAGTTAATATTGAAAGACATTTATCAGGAATCCAGACTTAAGAGGGGTATTAGTGTTTCAGATATTATTGGGTGATTTTTTTATTAGTGAGTTAATTAATTAGCATAGGGATGGTTAGCATTGATTTCTTATTGGTGAAATAAGTGATGTTCCAAATATGTTGATTAGCTAGAAATATTTTGTAAACACCTGAATACTTGCCTGAATAGTATATTTGGGTCTGGAAAGCCCAGTGGTCTAATGCCTCTGGATTAGTACCTTAGATTTCGTTATCTGTTCCAACTAGGAGAGCTGATCCTCACCTTAGAACATTGTTAAAATCTTTGCCTCTGAGTGAAACTTGTGAGAAAACTGCTGTGAGGTTATGTAAAGACAGAGAACTGGCATTCCTGATTGCCACGGAACATTGTTTGTTTGGCAGAGATCAGTCTGAGCCTTGCTCTCATTGCTACACCCCTGACAGAGAGGAAGGAGGGGAGGAGACATGATGACTGCAGGTCACCAATACTCACCACAAGGAACCTGACAATTGTGAGGACTCATATTCACCTAGGCCCAATTGCGATTGACAAACCCGACAGTTATTCCCATTTTATGGATGAGGAATCTAAGACTTGAGAAGTAATTTATCAGGTGACAAAAACTAGTTACAGGCAGAGCTGGCATGGAAATCTGAGTATCAATCTAAGATCCCTTTCCTTGCATTTAAAGCAGATGAAAAAAAGAGGATACCAAATTGTATTATTTTAAATTGTATTACTTCGGTATTAAATAACACCAAACCAAAAATTATGCATTAAAAAACTATAAATAATCATACCAAAATATTACTAATAGTGGGATTGCGGGCAATTTTTTCTACTCTTCTGCATTATACAACATTTCTTCAATTAGCATGTACATAAAGAAGAAAAAGCTCTAAACTTTGATTTCTTTTTAAAACCTTTTTGGCTGAAGAAAGCTTTTATCTGAATGTTCCTCAAAATAGAATATGTAGAGATAAAAATACATTCAGAGGCCAAATTCTTTGTATGTCGTAGCCATAAAATATATTTATGCTGTTGGTACAGAATGTTTAAAATGCAAAGAATCCCAGATGATGCATTATTTTCCTATTAGAGCATTTTTAAATCTCGTATAATTCATTTCTTTAAAACAGAATATTGATTTAATTGACCAAAATAAAGTGTTATTATTATTTCAAAGCCATATCAGAAGAAATGTTGAAAAGGAATAGAAATATATCAAACTTTTATGTTCTACATTAAATTTCCTTTTGCATGGTTTATGGGAAAATAATAATAAAATACATTGCAAATCTTACTAAGCACACCCTGGATGAAAGAGGAGGTTATATTTATGTTTCCTTGTTGTTGTTAATAATGGGAGAGTTCTAGTATGTTTCACTTATATGCTGTCCGGTTCTTTAAGCTGTTGAATTGGAACACGAGAAATATGTATCTGACTAACACTACGGATGAGGAACTCCAGTATAGTGACAGTCATTTTCCAAAATTGTTTTCAGTGAATTATTGCTCACTGAGTTTTTTATTAAGTTACTTTTCAGTATGTGAAATATTTTAAAATGTTGGCTTTTGTTGGTGCTATGAAAAAAATGTAAGCCAATATGATAGTAGGATTTTGTTTGAAGTAAGGGGTTGTGGGATGCTTATGCATGTGTATAATTATTTATGCTTACAGATGCGTGCTTGAGCCATATTTTTGTATTATTTTAATTTATTTCAATAAGTGTAATGTCTAAATTTTGATACATATTCTCATCTTGGCAACAAAACAGAAACAAAAATGTTATTATACCTACTGCTAGCATTGCACAGGCAATGTCATCTGGATTATTTCTTTTTCTTTAACGCAAAAGCAAAATAATACATAGATTATGTCATTAACCTAATATATTAACAGGTGTATGATGACCTATTTTTATTTAATGATGGTGGTTATAAAATATGGAGCAGCTCATTTGAGACTCACAGAGAATTGGATAAAATTACCTTTTAGCACTGCCAGGGAAAGAGACTGCGGCCTCTGTGGAGGCTCAACTGACTAATGAGGAGGGTAGTTCTGGCTGAAATGGGTCACTGAAGTCTCCACCAGAGCTTAGACTCCAAAGATTTTAAACCCACCTGTTCTTAGAACAAGAAAACAGAAGCCAGGGGAAAGGAAGTCTTTGGCTTATTAAGTCAAAAATGTCTACTAGAATTCCTAGGATGCTAAAAAGCTTTTTACCATTTAACTGTAGTGTCTCCTTTCAAAACTTTTCCATATAAAGCAAACATTATCTTTTAAATATTGTCATAGAACACTTTGGGCCCATTAAAAGGCATTAAGCATAATGCCTATTCAACCTAAAAAACAAACAAAAAGTTTCATTTTATAGTATATGAATTAATTTTTCTAGTATAATAAATTTTGACTAATTTAATAACTATAGAAGAAAGTCACTTGATCTTTTATGTGTAAATATATCTCATCAGTTTTAAAACCAACAATAACAATGGATTCTGTTTTCTGTTTTATTAAAGTTGGAAGAACTTTCAAACTATAAATTAGTTTGTATCTTGAGTTTCCTTTTAGTAAAATTAAAAACAGTATTTTTTAAATATGTTATGTTTTGCTTTTAAGATAGCTTTTGTGTGTGTATGTATAGCATTATGTTTTAAATGAAGATTAATATACTATTCTCCAAATATTTCTTAAACTATATTGTATTTTAATTAGTTGTTGCATATTTCTTTCTGAATAGATTATGTATTTCTTGAAAAGAGAGATTATTTATAAATTTTTAACCCCTATAATGCCAATACAGAGTCTTGTACATAGCAGGACTTCAGTATTATTAAATTGAATTGAATATATACATTTGAAAAGAAAGAAATGAAAAAGAGAGTATGAGAGAGACAGGGTGTTAATACAGAGAGTCAGAAAAAAGCAACCAAGGTATTTAACAGGGAAAGAAAAGCCCTTTTAGAAAACATCAAAGGAACTGGATTACTGTGCTTGTTGAAGAAATAACCTTGTTATAGGCTTTACTTGTTAAAAAAAAAAAAAAGATAGACTTCTACTGCAGCAGGCAAAATTGACTTGAGATAATGAAGAATTTCTTGACCAGAAAAATTATTAGAATAAGAGCATAAAATAAATAAAATACCAGCATTCTCTGTGCTTTTGACATCCATTATCCTTTAGGGAAAAGATTAAACCCTAAACCCTTTAAAAGATTTTTTTTGGGGGAGGCAAACACTTTATTTTTTAGCACAGAACTGGTCCTCTCAGGGCCCAATCCCCAGAAGCCCAGGCTGCAGCCCTCCTCCTAACCAGATGGGCCTTCTTCTCAGAATTGCCCTGGAAGGAGGGGCAAGAAGGCAGGAGATGCCTCTTGAGCTCTCTCTGGGGTCCCAATGCCACTCTGCACCTGGGGGATCTCCTTTAGGCATTGTGGGCAGGGTCCCTGACCGCAGGGGCTCCTAGCAGGCAGCAAACTTGCATTGGGATGCGCTTATACCGGAGTAGCTCCTGCTCACTGACAGAGGGCTGCAGCCGGGCGGCGGCATGCAGCAGGTCCTCCATGGTGAGCAGCGGTGCTGAGCTCCCAGGCTCCAGCCCTTCCTCCAGATCGTGAACCCTTCGTTTGAGGGCAGCTGTCATGGCATCAGAGCAGAGAGAGTAGAGGTCTGCGCCTGTCAGCTAAGGAGGGCAGCAATCCAGCACGTTCACCAGGCTCACAGAGGGTGAGCAAGAGTGATTACTTCAAATGTGAGGAGAGGAGGGAACAAGGGAGGCTTCATAAAGGAGGAGGCAATTAAAGTGAGACCTGAAAAATATTATGGGTTTGCCCTCAAAGTAAGAGGGGAAGGAGAAGACATTGCAGGAAGAAAGTACAGCAAAGGCAAAGGCACAGAACCCTGAGGGTTTGAATAGGGAGCAGCTGATACGCAGGAGAGGCAGGATTTCAAATTAGGTCTGGATTGGAACCCAGGTCTGTTAGGGCAATGTTAATTCTCTTCTGGAACTTCAAACTTTGCCCTTAAGTGCTCAGAACTCAGCCATGAGACATTTTTCCTGAGTCCTATAGAGTTGGAATATGAAAGGCACACAGTAATTTCTTTGTATAGAATTTCTCAGTGTAGGAAAAGCATAGAGTAGGAAAGTTTTGTGGTCAAACCTCCCAGAGTTGTAATTGTCTTTAGAAACCATCTGGTCCTCCCCTCTGTCATTAAAATTGTGCTTGTTAAAGTTCAGAGAGATTAGACAACATGGACAAAACATACAACTGGTCAGTGCCAAAGCTAAACCCAGACCCTGGTCATTTGCCACGTGGTCCACAGATCTTTCTTTAAGGAGAGGCAGAGTCCAGACTGAGGAAGACAGATGAAGCCGGATTCAAACCCTGTCTCCATTACTAAGTGAACTTGGGAATTTCACTGAGTTGTAGTCAGCTATTTAAAGACAAGAGACAAATTTATTTGCTTCATGGGTTTGTTTTGATGAAATACCATAGTATAGCGGTTAAGAATATGGTAAAGTTCTTAAAATTCTGTGCCTTGATACCCTGACATCTAATGGGAAGATAACAGTACCCACTCATAGAATTGTTGTAAGGATTAAAGTTAATAAGCTCTCAAAAACTGTGAATCTACGGAAGTGTTTAGAACAGTGAGTGACACATGTTACTGCTCCATAGATAGGAGTTAGAACCATCATCATGAATGGATCAGGGTCTAGCATTTGAACCCTCATCCCACATCTTATCTATGTGACTTTGGCAAACTTCCCTGTACCTCAGTTTCCTCATCTGTAAAATGCTGATGACAAAAATACCAGCGTCATAGGGTTGTTGTGATGATTAAGTAAATAAATAAACAAATAAAGGAAAGGGCTAAGGATGTGTTGATATATACTGAGCACTCCATAAAACTGCTAGCTGCTTTTCATTATCAAAGAACCAACAAAATATTGCTTTGTGGTTGTCATTTTATCTCCATGTGATATAATTTTATGGATCTATAAAAACTATAGCATAACAGGTTTGAGAATGAGTTTAATGTAATCATTTAAAGGAACTAAGGAGAAACACTTGATACACAAAGGTTTGACTGCAGAAGGGGATGCAAACCCCAACTATTGACTGTGTGTATAGAGATGGCATTTTTAAAAACATTAAACAGATACAATTTAATTGTATGTATCAGTAATTGCTAATTCTAGAGAACTGAGATTGCTTTTCTTTGCCCGAAGGCTCTTCTTTCATTAAAGCTGAAGCAATCATAGCTTTGGGGGAAGATAGAAAAGCTGAAGAACAAAAAATTAATTGCTCAGTTCATAGCAATTTTAAAAATATAATTATATAATTTTTAAGGAAAAAATAGATTTAAAAAAATTAAATATTTTTAAGATAAAAGTACATTTATAGATATTTATAGATTTGATAGTCACATGGTATAAAATTTAAGAAATATAAAAGAATATCTGGTAAAATTCTCATTCCCTCTTTTGAACCTTATTCACCTACTTCTTTTCATCATAGGCAATCAATGTTATGGATTTTTGTGTAATCCTCCAGATATATCTTGGAGATCTTACAAATCATTACATAAAGAACCACTTCACTATTTTTCATGCCTGCATAATATTTCCTTGTATGAGTTTACTACAACGTTTATTTAACCAGTCTTATATTAATGGACATTCAGGTTGTGTCCAATCTTTCATTATTACAATCAATCCCACAATGAAAAACCTCATAAAAAGGTCATTTTGTGAGAGCATGATTATGTCTGCAGTATAAATTCTTAAAAGTTGGAATTGTTGTTCAAGGCTATATGTATTTAAAATATGTTAAAATATTGCCAGATTATTCTTCATAGAAGTAGTGCTAATTTACACTCCAACTGGAAATGTATGAGAATTCTTCAAACTAGACTTTTAAAGTCTACATCAAATCAGTTTCTACATTGGGAAAATGCTTCAGGACATTGGCCTGGGCAAGGACTTCTTGAGTAATTCCCCCAAAACACAGGCAACCAAAGCAAAATTGGACAAATGGGATCACATCAAGCCAAAAATCTTCTTCACAGCAAAGGAAACAATCCACAAGTGAAGAGACAACCCACAGAATGGGAGAAAATATTTGTAAATTACTCATCAGACACGGGATTAATAACTGGAATGGTTAAGGAGCTCCAACAACTCATTAGGAAAAAATCAAATAACCCAATTAAAAATGGCCAATGTATTTGAATAGGCATTTCTCAAAAGAAGACATACAAATGGCCAACTGGTATGTGAAAAAATGCTCAACATCATCAGTTAAAATGGCTTTTATTAAAAAGACAGGCAATTACAAATGCTAGTGAGGATGTAGAGAAAGGGGAACACTCGTACACTGTTGGTGGGAATGTAAAGTAGTGCAACCGCTATGGAGAAAAATATGGAGGTTCCTCAAAAAACTAAAAATAGAACTACCATATGACCCAGCAATCCCACTGCTGGGTATGTATCCAAAGGAGGGGAATTCAGTATATTGAGACAATATCTGCACTCCCATGTTTATTGCAGCACTATTCACAATAGCCAAGATTTGGAAGCAGTCTAAGTGTCCATCAACAGATGAATGGATAAAGAAATTGTGGTACACAATGGAACATTAGCCACAGAAAGGAATTAAATCCTGCCATTTGCAATAACATAGATGGAACTGCAGAACATTATGTTTAGTGAAATAAGCCAAGCACAAAAAGACAAATCTTGCATGTCCTTACTCCTCTATGTGGGAGCTAAATATTAAAAACAATTGCTCTCGTATCATGGAGACAGAGTAGAATGACAGTTACCAGAGGCTGGGAAGAGTAGCAGGGAGGAGAGGAAAAGTGGGGATGGTTAATGTGTTCAAAAATATAGGTAGATAGTCAGAATGAACAATATCTGATAGCACATCAAAGTGACTATAATCAATAATAAGTTAGGGTAAATTTTAAAATAACTAAAAGAGTGGAATTGAAGTGTTCTTAACATGAAGAAATGATAAGTGCCTGAGGTGATGGATACTTCAATTACCCTGATTTGATTAATTCACATTGCTTGCCTGTATCAGAACATCACGTGCACCCTACAAACATATACAACTATTATGTACCCATAATAATTAAAAATAAAAAAAATAATTAGTGTCTTGGCTTTGCCAACTTAGGTTGAAATTTTGGAAAGGGGAGGAGCGGGGACAATGGAATTATCACTCAAATAGATTATCAGGTCCAGTGCTCACTTGCTCAGCCATTTTCTACAGAGGTGACAAGTCTCCAGAGAGTTCCCAGTTTGACATGGGTCTGCATACCCACCTGGCATGGCCACAGGGGCAGGAAGAGGCTCCAGGGCTGTGGGTTTGAGGGCAAATTTGAAGGGTGGAAGAAGTACCTGATAGTGTCTGGGGCTCACATAAGGCTTGGAAATGCTGGGAGGGCAGTAGAAGAATCAAGAACTGGGTTTAGCATAAGGAATACACAGAGGGTAAAGATCTTTAATCAGTAGCAGTAGCCAAGTCTGCTATTATCAGGAGTAAATGACACCCACAATGGGCCCTTACAGACTATCATGTATAGAGAGAGAGAGGATGTAGCAGGATGAGACACCCTGGCCAGAGACCAACTAGGACCAGACATCCATCCCCTCCCTAATGACAATATATAAACTGTATCACACCTGGGGGTAGGACACGGATTCTGTACTCTCCTGTTTCACTTCCTCCTCCTTTTGGATATTTTTCTTAATTTGCCCGATGTCTTTACCTCGGATCTCTTATTTTACTGTTGCCTTAAGTAATGTACTCCTAGTTGCAGATCACAAAATCTATTCCAACTAATGCAAACATAAGGAAACTCATAAAACATTATAGGGAAACTCACAGGAACTCCAAGGTTCCTGGGAGCTAGGCTGAGACGTAAAAACAGCAGCAGTGCAGCCAGCAGAAAAGCCCAGTGGAAACCAGTCACCACTGCTCATCACTAGAGTCCTGGTGCTGGGGAGGGGATGTTGGAAACTCTGCCACAGCTATCTCAGAAGAACCAGGGACCTCTGCCACCACACGTGTCTGTAAATTACTTCTCGTGAGTGGCAGCTGCCTCTTCTTGCTCACTTTCACATTCCAATTGCACCAGACTTGTTGGAACCAGGCCACAGATGCAGTTGTAGCTGGAAGGGTGCCTGGGCAATAACTTCGTTATGGTTCCTGGTCTGCAGTACAAAAAGACAAGGATAGTATGTGTCAGAATAGGTGTTGCATGAACCAAATGAGGACATCTGCCTCACCCCAGGTTTCAGCTGTGACCTTTATATTGAAGAGTTCCACGTGTAAATGTACTAAGTCTCAGATCTGCATTTTCAACTTCCTGCTAGACAGAGAAGACGACTTGCTCACAGTGTGGAAGCAACACCTTTTTTGAAATAACACCTTTTTTTCAGTGATTTTTTTTTCCCCTAAAGCTATCCTTGTCCTCTATATTTAGCATCCTTGGATGAGGTCTCGGGAGACAAGTTCTCACCGCCCTCTCTTCTGAGTTTTTATTTTGAACAGGTCTCCCTGAGGTGCAATCTTCCTCCTGAATACCAGTGGCATGCTTATTGTGCTTCAGCTGGAAATGTGTGGAAGAATGAACAATTGTTTTTTAAAGACAAAACATTTTGATTCTGAACTAACACACTAAACACAAGATGATTATTTAATGTTCTCCTCCCTACTAAACACAGACTTCTTACTCTTGCTGTGGTTTTTCTGCATAGGCAGAGTTATAGCCTAAGAAGTCTCTTGATAATACACACAGCAGCGGGTCTCATGAGGTCTGACCATGTTTCTAGAATACCCTGTTTACAGTCCTACTCTGTCAGTCATTTTGTGGTTTACCGTATAACTTTGCTTCTTGTTCTGTTTCCCCGCTCTCTTCTCCTCTTTCATAAACGTTCAGATACTTTTTCTATCCATTATTTACTGTTCTGCTATCTTATCAGGTGCAGACAAGAGTGTCTGCCTCACCCAATGTTTTAACTGTGAACTTTAGATTGAAGAGTTCCAAATTATATGTATCTGAGCTTCAAATTTGCATTTTCAGCTTCCTTGGTTCAGTGGTTCAGTTGCTTCAAATTAATTTTTACAAACACATGTTTATGCACACAGGGAGGAAGTGAACACACGCTGCAGTAAAAGGAATCTTGTAAGATTTCTGTGTAAAAGAGACCTTTTCCTCGAGGGCCCGACCATAGATTTCCAGAGTCAACGTGCCAACAACATGATTATGAGAGCCAGCAGAGCGGATTTTAACTTAAGCATATACGGAAGTGCCTCTGGGTGCAAGAAATGCAGCAGCTTGTGTAGCCAAGGCTATGAGTATCTTTGTCTCTTTTTTCATCATAAAGCTAACCGCAGTCTTTCAAGACACTAAATAGGGTTAAATCAGAGGCTTGGGAACACAAAGTAAAGGCTAGTGGTGATTATAAAATGTTGACTTTCCCCTTTGCATTTCACCGTACTTCTTTTAAAGAAAACATTGTATATCTTTTCTTTGGTTTCCTGCCTATAGTTTTTGAAAAGATTATTTAAACAGCTCCATTGACATTTTGCCTGACTGAGGTCTTCATGTACAACAATACTTTATAAAATGCAGACACTCTCCCTCTCTTTTTAAAATTTTCTTGGCTAAAATGTGCTTCTGTTTTGTCTATTTAGTAAACTTTGGGAGGCATTATTTAAGGCTTTTGGGCATTAGAAATGGTGCATTTAATTATTTTATTTTCATGCAACAAGTGTTTTAAAAGAATGTATCATGAGTGGTTTCCACTTCTCATTTTTTAAAGCTTCTCTAGAAAATGCCTCTTTCTCCTTGCGCACAGAGATTTGTTGTTTAAAGATACAAGGGTGAATGATTTTATTTTCACTATGGGATCACTCCTGCAAAAGCCAGATATTGATTCTTTTCTAAGACATATAGTAAAATCATTTTTAAAACACTTGTTCCTTCTTTTTCTTTAAGATGAGCATTTTAAATGCATGCTCCTGCTCTTTCTGATAAATCACTGCATACTTAAGTTCTCCACATCGTTTCATCCTTTTTTCGAGTGTGGCAATAATGAGATAGAAAAGGAATTGGAAGAAATGAATATAAAAAAGATTTGTGTCAAATGTTATGAATTTTTTCTCTAAGAGTTTTGAGTAAAACCATTTTGCAGAAAGCACTACTAGTGAGAATAAAGAAGTTGAAGAGATTTTTTTAGTTGAAGAAGGCTTTTCACTTAATGGAACAATGACATTCTGTATCTGTCCTGTATTTATTGAGGAATAATAGAAAACAATATTTCTCTTTAACACAGAAGAGTACTTTTTATGGACTATATGATAAAATGGTTATGCATTTAAGGATAAATGTTTACTTCATGCACCAACACTTATGGAGGATAATTTGGCACCCTTCACCAAAATTTAAAATACACATGCCTTTAGATGCAACAATTCCACTTCTAGGAATTTTTTCTGCATATACACTACTTCATGTGTGAAACAACCAATGTACAGATTGATTGCTGAGCACTGCACAGCAGTGGACGAACTCTTCCAAGTTCGGAAATAATCTACATGCTCATATGTTGAGCTAAATAAAAATTATGATACATCCACATAATGGATGACATTGCAGGCATAAAAAAGTGAATGAGGAAATGCTATATGTACCAACTATAAAATGACCTAAGTGAAAAATCAAAGGACGGAACAGCATGTATAAAATGTTACCATTTGTTTCACAAAGGGAGTAATAAATATATACTTACTATTCCTTGTATATGCCCAAAATATGTTTGGAAAGATATTCTAATAACCTCAAATAATATTATTTGCAAATGGGAAGCACAATTAGGAGGCTAGGTAGAAAATGGGGACAAGATCTTTTCCCAGCAGTATTCTGATAAATGTTTGATAACTACCTGGCATAGAGCGAGGCTTGATTTGTAGCATTTGCCAATTTCCATGGTGTAAATAGTACCACAACATCCATTTTCAAGATACCAATGTGATGTCACTGAAAGCAGAGTTAGAAAGAGCTGTGTACAATGGCTCCTGTGAGCCAATGTAAGACATTTTCAGCGTATTACTGTCTTTCACTATTTACCATGTCATACTTTTGAAATGCCAAAACCAAGGTTTTATAATAGTAAGGATAAAAATAATAGACCTAAGAAAATTATGTATCATTTCACTAAACTTCAAGTAATATTATTATTTCTACAAAAAAAAGTAAATCTGAGCATAATTTTGGAACAGTAGTGAGTTTTTCACTATTGTGGCTAACATGGGTCATTGCACCACCTTAACTTTATATATAAGCTGCTGTGTCCCCCACATATGAAGTCACTTGAGTGCAACTTAAATTGAGGGCACTTTTTTTTTCCTGGAGGTGGACTGGGGCAGTGATGAGTGGCAGCAGATGTATGTTTCCTTGAATCAAGAAGTCCTCCAAAAAAGGATGGAATTTAAACAAAGACCACTTTGAGCCTAAAATTATCCCTAGTTTAATAGGAGAGGGAGGTTCATGTAGGAACTAGGTAGACGGAATAGCATTATATAGACTCTGAATTAGGGAGGAGCTATGAATATTTGAGAATCCAAAAGAAGGCCAGCGCTGTTATGAGTAGAAATGGTAAGAGACGTGAGGTGAAGCTTGTGGGACAAGCAGGCGTCGAAGCACCCAAAGTCAAAGCATGACAGCTACAGTACAGAGGTGAAGTGAGCCTATTTGAATCTTGCAAAGATCACTCCAGCTGTTTTGTAAAGAATGAACTAGAGTAAGAAGAAATAGTGGCCTGAACCAGGGACGCTGCGGTGGGACTAAAGTATAGATGGAAGAGATAAGTTGCTAAGACTTGGAAACTCATAGGTTGTTGGGGATGAGAAAGGAGGAGGAAAAGGTAACTGAAATTTGAAGGCTAAATTGTTCCACAAAGAAGGCAGGAGGAGGAGCAGCAGTATAAGAGGAAAGTTGATTAGTGTATTTTGGAGCACATGGTGTTTGTGGGGCCTCTGACACATCTAGGCAGTTTGAAATGTGAGGCTGCAATTCAGAAGAGAGGATAAAGGAGAAGATAGAAATTTGGGAGCCACCTCATAGTTATTATCCTGTGGTAGCAATGAGGTGGTATGAATTCTCCCAGCGAGAGTGAGAATAGAGAAAAGAAAGATTCTTGGGGATCCTTCATAAGCAATTATAAATAGGAATTTCTGTGCCTTGTTGCTAATAGGAATAACTGATAATGCCTGAATATTTATTTTTTCAGCTTTCCAATTTAAGCAGAGAGGAGAAATAATTATTTTAGGGTGCTTGCAGTTTGCAACGTGATTAGAAATTAAACAGCAAATTCATGTGATGAATCTCAAAACTTTTGTTTTGAGAAGTGCAGAAAGCAGGTCAGATAAAATAAATATTGCTATAAATAAGCACATGCAACAGACAATCCCAAAGCATCCTGATTTTGTAAATCAAGCCATCAACCATCTAATACTTTTGGCAAGAAGAGAGGAAGCTACGGCCAAATAAGAATTGTAAAGAACAGATGGCTGTCCTCAGGTGACAAATATTTAACATGAGCCATAGCAGGCATTTCTCAGTAGGTTGAAAAGATCTTAATGACAGAAAACTTATTTTAATTTTCTTTGCTTCGGTGAAAGGGAACATCAACTTCCCAGCTTCCCCGGGCAGTTTATTGTGGCAGCTGTACCTTTGAAGACAAAATATTGACCTGAGCTACATTGACAAAGTGGAAGAGGACTTCGGGGCAGAGTTACCAAACTTTCTCCATTCACGGAGCCCTCAGTGTTTCAATGATTTTGTTTTTTTCACAGAAATACCTGACAGTTCAATATAGTTAGGTTTAAACAATTTAATAAGTCTTTATTTCCTAGCAACTTAGTAGTCATTAAAAAAGTACACATAAACCAAAAGAAAATATTTTATATAATTATTAAATAACTGCAATTACTTCCTAATGGGCTGTGTACACCCACTGGGCAGTGTGCAACTTCTCATATCTTGGAGTCAACTTGGACACCACCGCCCTCACTTCCTGTTCCACATTCATTTTTGTGAAGTCCTTACTTTCTATCACAGCAACTGTGAAAAGTCTAGCTTCTAAAAGATATGACGGTATCTGTCTGTGAATTACCTTAGACTTGTAATTAATTCATGGGATATCTGACAGAGGCTAAGTACCACTGTGTTTCCCTTAAAAGTAAAAAATATCTCACAGACCTCCTTATGAATTTTGCATCACCTTGAGGTTTCTTGGCACATAGTTGGGAAACTGTAGCTTTGCAGAATTTGAGGGTAATCAGAAATCAAAATAGGATTAAGGAGCAGAAAAACATTTAAAGTATCTTCTCTTTGGACGAACGTCTGGATTTCTCATCATAAGAAACTAAGATTCATTGAGTTAATAACAGGCCTTGTAATTTGCTCCCCAGTTGTGGATCAGCATGAGTTTGCATAACTCCCTTTCTAAAGAATATGATTAGTTTTCAAGACAAAGCAATAACCCTTTATCCTAAGACACCATCAGAGTTCCTGAGTTAAAAAAAAAAAGGTCACACTATGTCACTACTTTAGTAGGCAAAATCCAGGAATCATGGAGGTCTGACAAGGTGTGATTTGTTTTCCTCTTGGAGCATATCGAACTGTTTCTTTCGCACTTTGTTAAAGGACAGTGTCAGAGCTGTTATCCATTAGAGAGGATGGGAAATGACTCTGCATGTGATCACTAGCAAGCCTAGAGATATTTTATTAGATGAATGAAATATTAGGTTCCTATATCACCTTAACTGTGTTCCAAATTGGATCCCAAAATTAAATCTTTGTTTCCTGTCTCTTATCGCTTATCTTGCTTTTTTTTTTTTAACTGCTATGACAACATATTCATTGCAGGTCACAATTTATCAGCTGTCTAATATGGTCATTAAGTAGAACAAAATTACTTTTAGCTCCTCGAACAATTATGTAAAAAACTTATCTTTCTTTCCTCATTTCCTCCCAAATCAAATGATTCTACAATGTGTCATTTATGAAAGGAAGAAAAAGAAACAATTACAGGATGTATTTTTTTCTAGTGCCTATTCTGTACTATGCATTTTAGCAACCTTAATGAACTTAGAACTCACAAAAACTCTGTCAAGTAGGTAGAATAGTCTCTTTTTACTGGTGAGTAAAATGTTCTTCAGAATTAGTAAATGCTAGAGTAGGAATTCAAACACTAACATCTATGTTCTTTTTACTACATACTGTCTCTTTCTCTCTCTAGGTGTCTTGAGCAATGCAACCAGACAGTACAAAGCCCACATCTAATCTGTGCCCCTCCATTCTAGTATCACAAACCCAGGATCAAGCCAACTTGGGGTTAGGGTTAGGGAATGTCCCACTAACCAAGGAGGAGACAAATCACTTATGTTGTGCTTCCTTAGATTGCTGAGTTGAGATCATGAGGGTACAAACGCTTAGAAACATCACCTAATGAATCTGAAGAAACATGGTCCAGAGGAAAATTAAGTTTGGTACTGGGATAGCCTTTAGAGATCGGTCAGTTCAGATTCATGATATTATTCATGATATTATATTCAGTTTGGAAAGAAAGATCAGACCACTAAAGCTACCATATCAAATTAGGAAGGAGCTGGGTTTAGAATCCAGGCTACCTGACAGCAAATCTAGAGTTTTCTAAATGTCACAAAGTCTGTCTATAATGGCCTTTTAAAAAACCCCACAATAATATATATTCATTATAGACCTTTTGTTAAGACTCCTTTTTATGCACATATATTTATGGGTGTTTTAAAAATATGATTCTATTATGTATGGTGGTTAGAAATCATTTTTTAATTTAACATTTTGTAAGTACCTTTTCATGTAAATAAATATACATATATCATAAATTTTTATATAATAGCATAGTATGATGTACAAAAACTTTGCTGTGGATGTTCATGTTCTTCCTAATTTGTTGCTATTATAAATAATATTTCCATAAAAATCTCATTATGTATAAGATACACACACTCACACGCATATACATGAGGGCTGTCCAGAAAGTACCCAGCCAGGTAACCATTCTTGTTATAGTAACAATGGCTGGATACTTTCTGGAGGGCCCTCGTGTGTGTGTGTGTGTGTGTGTGTGTGTCTGTGTATTTGCATACTGTTTGATTAATTTCTCAGGATATATTCCTAGAAGTACAGCTCCAGGAACAAAGTATGTGTATTATGTGTATTAGTCAGTGTTCTCTAGAGAAACGAATCAATAGGATACATATATGTGTGTGTGTGTACACACACACACAAACACACACATACACACGTGCCTGCGTGCATGAGAGTGATTTATTTATTTATTATAAAAAGCTGGCTTATGTGATTATGGAAGCTGACAAGTCCAAAGATGTCTATGGTGAGTTAGCAAGCTGGAGATCCAGGAGAGCCAATGACGTAAATTCCAGTCTGAGTCCGAAGGCCTGAGAGCCAGGAGATCCAATGCAGTTCCAGTCTGAAGGCTGGCAAGCTCAAGACCCAAGAAGAGTCAATGATTCAGTTTGAGTTCAAAGGCAGGAAAAAACTGATATCAGGTTGAAGGAATTCTCTCTTTCCTAGGGGAAAATCAGCTTTTTTGTCCTATTAAGGCCTTCAGTTGATTGAGTGAGGCCCAGTCACATTGGAATTGGCAATTTGCTTTATTCAGTTTAGCAGTTTAAATGTTAATCTCATCCAAAAACACTCTCATTGAAACACCCCGAGTAGTATTTGTCCAAGTATCTAAGCCACCTGTGGCCTAGACAAATTGACACATAAAATTAACCATCACAGTATGTGAACAATTTTAGGGTTTCTGATTCATGTTTGTAAGTCGGGCTCTGGAAATTCTGTACAAATTCAAAAGGCACACACCAGCAATTGAATGCATCCCCTGTCACCCATCCCTGCCAACACTATTCCATCTTATCTTTGTCAATATCTAGTCAATCCTCACTATTCATAAATTCTGTATTTGTCAATACAGAATACAAATACAAACGAATCTGCAGCCCCAAAATGAATATTCAGTGACTACTCAAGGCACTTTCCTGGTCCTTCATGCACAGGCACAGAGTGGAGAAAAACTTGAGTGGCACATTCCCAGTTAAAATAGAGCAAGGCAGTGATCTCCCTTCTTGTTTTAACTTGCTTACCATAAACAAGAATGTTTTTATGGTCAATTTAGTGTCAAAATTTTTGCACGTTTTTGCTTTTGTTGGTGGTTTTGCTGTTTAAAATGGCCCCCAAGGCCAGTGCTAACATGTTGTCTAGTGTACTCATGTGTAAGAAAGCTGTACTGAGCCTTCTGGAGAAAATATGTATGTCAGATAAACTTTGTTCAGGCATGAGTTATAAAGCTGTGGAACATGAATTCAATGTTAATAAATCAACAATATAGTGCATCCAGAAAAAGGAAGAGAAAATTCATCGATCTCTATGTGAGGCAGCCTTCAAAAGCACTAAAGTAACATCAATAGTCTATGGTGATACTATGGATAAGATGGAAAAGCAGCTAACTTGGTGTATTTATGAGGTGAACATCAAAAAAAGAATAATAGATAACCTTGTTGTGAGGATAAATGCCAAAGAAATTTATGTTCACATTACCCCATGTTAGGAAAATGTTAAACCCTTCTCGGCTAATGTTTTATTATAAAGAGATACTGCATATAATTAAACAAAATTCTATATTAATTGTTTTGACAAAAATGTTGGGACCAAAAGCTCACAGGAGTTTTATGCTATATTTCCTTCAGAAGCAACAGCTCAGTATTCACTAATTCAATACCCTCAGCAACTTCATAGAACATAATTACTGTAAATAATGAGAGTCAACTATATGTGAAATGTGATTTCCTCTTGCTGTTTTAAGTAACATACCTTTTATTATAATTGAAATTGAACTTTTCATGCTTATTACCTGAATATATTTCTTTTTTGGCAATCAGTATAGTGTAGTAGTTAAGAGTGTGTACAATGTCTGACATGATATCCCGGCCCCTTACTTACTAGATGTCAAATCTGTGTTCTTAAATATTTTCTGTCAAACATATGTGATTGCTTTTACTTTCCAAGTTTTTTTCACATATAAATTGAAGTTACAATTATTTTAAGTTCAAAGATTGTTGATTTTATAATCTGTAAAATGAGGGTGCTATATCCCAGATTAACTCTAAATTTATTCCCACCATGTGCATTTTGGGAATCAATGACTACTACAGCCTTTCCCAGAGTCAGAACATAATCCATGGGCTGCTATCTTGATATATCTATGATCCATGATTCTGTCTTGAAGGATTGATATGTCTTAAGAGTTTTGGGGTGACAATATTTTCAGGAGTTTGTATGTAGATATATAAATATATATTTGAATTGTTGGGTTGGTCTGGTTTCCTGGTATTATGTTGACTCAGATTAGCAAATGAAATTGGGACTCTTATTTCATCAAGTAACTATTCTAATTTATGTTCTATTTTATAGAATGGATTTGGACTCACTTTTCTTGTGTTCCCTGTGTCTTCATCTGTCTCCAATTGTGCATAAATGATTACTCTGGAGACAAATCAATACGTTTACCTCTTAATATAGTTGACTATCACATAATCACTGCTAATAAATAACTTATGATAATTTTAGCTAAAGAAAATACAATTACCAAATTCTATTTAAGATGAACACTTTCCAAGTGAAGTCAAAATAATCTTTAGTGTGCAATGTGTAGAAGATATGAAGTTAACAGTAGGAAGCCATTCTTATTGCCATAGTTCATAATGTTTTCTGAGGATGTTAAGTTTTTTATCTGATCTTCTGTACTTTTCCTTATGTCAGGTATTTCAGCTGTTGCTCAAACTTGCTTTCTTAAAATCCAGCACAGAATCTATACCCACATCCCTTGTATAGACTGTGCTCAGATGTATTGAGCCCACCATAACACATAATAAATTCCCAAAAGGTACTAACCCAGAAACATTTCCTTAGGATTTGTTTTCAGTATTATCAATAATGTTTGTGTTTAAATGGCCAAGATATCATGGAACAAAAACATACATTTTAGGACAGGAACTGATGTGTCTGTGTGTATTGAACTGTGCCACTTGTGGTTGCCCAGTATTTTTTTAACTCCTCCACATTTGGATAATTCCCCACACTTTTTAATTTTGCTTTTCCAAAGGAGAATCCAGAAAACTCACTTTTATAGACTTCTTTACTTCTATGCCGAGGGCATGGAATCTAGATTCTGTCGTTCATGCTCTGGGAGACTGATTTGAAAGTAAGCAAGCTGAGTGTGTAGCATCCATTTTTCTGGAATGGCGTTAGCTGGGATAGGCTAACACCTATCATTTGGTGATAGAATTTCTTTATTGGACCAAATCTCTGTGTGTTCTTGGATGCTCAGCTCCTACCCTGTTTCCTTAACTCATCTATATTCTTTAATAAATTCCTTCTCTACTTAGATTAGGCAGAATGTACTTTGTTGTGTATAAATTAATAAAATATAAAGATTTTTAAATGAAAATAATATACACATAGTATTTTTAAAAAATAAAAGATTATAATACACACCAGAAATTTCCCTACTTTTCTTCATTTCTACTCCCATTACCCAGACACATTAATTTTCAACAACTTTTGTTAATTTTTCTGTTATTTCCCCCTCTTTCATATCTAGATTATGTTTTTATATCACTTTTTCTTGATTTATCAAATTTAGATATCACCTCCTGACTTGAAGATATGGATTCCTGTCCATATCTTACCCATGTACTTCTCTTTCCTTGCTCTATCTTCCCAATATGTCATACAATATTTGATTAAGTCATTGATCCGTATATTAACAAGCTAAATACTTTTTTTTTTAGCCTTTTGCTACTCCTGGAATCAATAATTGCCTTGTTCCCCCTACCTTAGTTTGTTTGATTATCAGTATACCTTTACAAATTCTCTGTCAGATCACTTGAATACTTAACCACCATTATTTTTTTCAAATATACAAATAAGTATAATAATTTGGAAATCTTACCTTTTGCTATAGAATGAATGTTTGTGTCCTCTCTGTTAGAGATTATTAGGTCATGAGAGCAAAGAGAACCCTCCTGAATGAGATTAGTGCCTTTGTAAAAGAGATCCCAGACAGCTTCCTAACCCTTTTCACCCAGTGAGGTTAAGTGAGCGCTCACCAGACACTGAATCTGCCGATACCTTGATCTTGAACTTCCCAGCCTCCAGAATGGTGAGAAATAAACCCTATTTATAAACCGCCCGGTATATGGTATGTTTATTACAGCAGCCCAAACAAACTGAGACACTCCTGGAGTCCTTGTTCTTCCTGCTTCAGCCTGTACTGGTTGCTTTCTAGGCTAAGTCATGTCTGCCCTGGTGAAATTTGACTTTGTCACTTTCTTGTGTTTGGTCTAGTTCTCTATTTTCTAGAAACTAGTGTACCTCTTTCTGGTTTTACTACCACATTTTGCTGAAGTACATCTTGTAGTACAGCGATCCCCAACCTTTTTGGCACCAGGGACCTCTTTCATGGAAGACAATTTTTCCACGAACTGGGGGAGGGGTGGGATGGAGGGGAGGCGGAGCTTATGTGATGATGCATGCAAATGATGGGGAGTGGCTGTAAATACAGATTAAGTTTCCCTTGCTCATCTCCCCTCCGCCCTCACCTCCTACTGTGCAGCTGGGTTCCTAACAGGACACACAGACTGCTAGGCACTGTGGTGGGGGAGGGGGTGTTGGTTGTAGTAGCTTCCTAAAAATGTACATGTGGGATTTTGAGTCCCTGCACTTTTGCGAATTCTCTATTTAATCTCACGCTTGATCATTTGAGTATAAAATTGAGTATATTTTTTCCCATAGGATTTTTCTATGTGCAGTAATTCTTTTTCCATAAGAAATAATCAATTTTTCTTGTTTTTTTCATTTTTATTTTACGCAAATCAATTATTAACTTGAGGCCATTAATAAAGTGAATATAACTGTTGTCTGCATTTTAGGTGGGCACTTTCATATCTAAATATACTTCACCATCACTAAAAGGAACTAAATATTTTACAATGTCAAATTTGTGAAATATCCTGTATACCATCAAATAATGTAAATATTAGTTGACAGCCTTTTGGCTATCAAGACCCAAGAAAATTTAGTGAACTCTAAGAACAACTGGACTCATGATTTGATACTTTTTGTCAGTTGGGAGAATTAGAACTCCATTTTGAATATTGTCATTTCTAACAAAATCTACTAGATAAATGCTGAAATTCACAGGTGTTACCACAACTTATTTTATGCTTCTGTTTACTGCCAGAAATTCTAACATCTCCCATTAATCCAAAAATGTTTTGAAATGAAAAGTCCAGCAACATGACCATTCAGGTTTAAATATGAAGATTTAAAAAATGACATAAAACATGTTAGGTAAAATCTAACAGTTATGTAGTTTCTATGAAAATAAGCTTAGATTCTCTACAAAACTCTGGCTCAAGCTATATAAGCATCTCTATGAAAAAGAGCAATTCTTCAGTTTCTGATATTTTATTTTAGATACTACAACAATTCTGTATTTTCACATATCCTTATGCAGTACTGTACATATAGAAGACAATAAATAATAGTATGTGGAGTAAATGAATTAATGATAGGTGTAGTAAATGTTTAAATAAGAAAGTTCACAAGAGTTTTTTTGGTAATGAAATCATGTAATTATGTGAATTCTACACAATGGTAAATTAGGAAGTTTTTTGTACCTAATGATTTCACTCTCTTCTATTTTTTTCTCAACACCTTACTCAGGCACTGAATTATGTGTCTTGCTACCATCCCTTCCAAGTCCTGAATTTCAGGAGACTTAGGTCTGTGATTAATTATTCTTTGTATCTACCTCTGCAGCTAGCATTTTACTTTGCACACAGAAGGTGTTCAATCAATGTCTATGGTGTTAAGCGATTAAATGAATCTTTGGTTGACCAGATTTATCAATGTGGTAGTACTTTTCCAATAAAGGAATAAGAAATGGAGGTTGTGTGAAAAAAAAAATTGATGCAAACAATGGGACAATAATGTACATAGAGCACAGGTAAATATAAGTGTATATCTTTTAAGAAATTTATCTAAAAATTTCACAATAACGTAATGCCTTTGAGGTCTTTCGCAAACACTTTTAAATAATACAAGGAGGATGTTGATTTTTAACCAAAAACGAACTTGATTAGTGCCCTATGCTTGTGGGAATTAAAACAAAACCTTAAATTTAAAGAATTTTCTTTCACAAAAATCTTTTTTTTAAACAAAACATATAGGCCTTTTGAAGCTCTTTCATGCAAATGCTTGAGGTTGAGAAACATTAGAAAATTGGAAAGGTAATTTTTTGTCATGCATAGAGAAAAGAAAAAAAAAGAATGAAGGAATCTGAATAGAACTGGATATGTTAATCTGGGGAGAAAGTTAAAAACCAGAATGGTGAAGGATGACCTGGGTCTTGGATCCAATATCAGAATGAACTACGTAGATGGATTTAATTCATCTGGAAATCCAACTGAGATCTGACAGCTCTCATTACCACATTGTGTTTGCTCATCTAGCAAAGGTTCTGGTTCATTATAATTTCTTGTAACAACACAGATGAAGCATCATAAAATTCCTACTCAAATTGCTGCCTTTCCTTGCTTACCTCTTTCCCTTAATCTTCCTGACTACTAGGCAAAATTCAGCTTCCTTGAGGACATGGCTTGCTTACTTTACAAAAGGGTAAAATCATGCCATGGACACATGGTATTTAGATATCGATCAAAGTAAGACTTTTTTTCTGTTCCTTACAGATTATTTAATTTGATTATTTACAAATTGTTATAATTGTTATTAATAAATCAAAATCATTTATTGTAGAAAACATTTCTCTTCATGCTGCTTTTTGAAAAGTATAAAGCAAAATTGACTTTGGAAAATTACTTAAGCTTTTCTTTCTAATTTCTCTGCTCCGGTAAGCATGCTGTGAGTTTCCTATTTGTTAGTAAATTATTGATAGATATTGAAATAATAATCTTTAAATATTAGGTACTGGAATAACTTAAATAAGTAAAAAAAAGAGTATTGTAGTCTGAACGATATCAGTCCTTTTCAAGTTTAGACTATTAAATTATGTTTTTTCTGGAATGATCAAGAAAACAAAAGCTAATTTTCTTTTTATTCATGATTGCTTCAAATTAAGAAAATAAATGCTTGCTATAGAAAATTTTAAAAAAGACAATTATAAAGAATAAAACTAAATGGCTTATTCATATCTTTTGATAAGGATATAACTTGGTATAAGGTTTTATTATAAATTGATGAATTATGATTATATATGTATGTGGCACAAAGTGATGTTATGATTTATGAATACAATGTGGATCAGAGTGGGCTTCCTGGGAAGTATCTCGGTATGCTAAGGAAGCTGGATGGCATCTCTGGTTCTCTTCTCCCCCTGTAGAAACCATGGGCCTATGGGGCGTCTTCTCCTTGTGGAGTTGTGCCAACTTGGGAAAGAGGAGGGGTGACACTCTCAAAGAGACCTTCCTCTCACCTTTGTAATAAGGTTTTCATTCAGTTCTGTGGTCCCCTCAGGTGTTTCAGGCTTGTTCCCAAGTATTGGTTGTTTTCAAAAAGATGTTTTTATTTGTGAATAGCTGCTAGTTGAACTTCCTGGGAGGGTGAGTGAAAACTAAGATTTCCTATTCTATCATCTTGTTCAAGTTTAATCTTCTTGGTATAACATTTTTGTAGAGTAAAAGTATATAAAAAATGCATATGTGTATGTATGTATGTTTAAATATCCACAAATATGTCTGTGTAGACTTAGGAAAACATCTATGAAGACCTGTCCTAAACTGTTAACATAGTCCCCAATGTGAGACATGGGAGGAGAAATGGGGGGAGAGCAAACATCAATTTTATATATGTATACATGTTGGGATGGTTTTATAGGTGGTTTCTTTTTCTTTCTCTTTTTTTTGGGTATTTTTTAGTATTTTTAAAATTAAATAGGGATAATAAACATTTTTATCACAGCTCAAATAAAATTCATTTTACACTTTGACAGACTTCTTTTTAATATTTATTTAAATCCCTGATGATGATAAAATAATCTCACAGTTGTACGAATTTTTAGGGATGCAATGTCATTGACTATTGAAGTAAAGCTGTGGACAATCTCACAAGAAGCCTATACACACCAAATTTATAGGGATTAATTTATTATTTGAAGCGTATCTGGTGTAGCATGCTGTTATGAACTAAAGAGACTAATTTTGTTTTTTAAAACAAAGTCCACAACTTTTCTATTTATGCTATAATAAGACCATCTAAAATAACGATATTTAATGAAAAATATGTAGGTCAAATTTATATTTATTTTTCTGTATTTAGAAATTACATATATTTTTAGTTGTCCAATTAATTTCTTTCTATTTATAGTAGAGACGGGGTCTCGCTCTTGCTCAGGCTGGTTTCGAGCTCCTGACCTTGAGCTATCCACCCGCCTCGGCCTCCCAGAGTGCTAGGATTACAGGCCTGAGCCACCACGCCCGGCCTGTATTTAGAAATTATACTTTCAAATATTTATCCATGCCTAACATGCTTAACTAAATCTTGGCCAAATATATTCAAATTGTTGTTAAGTCACTTTGAGTCTTTTCATGTGGATAATCTCTCTCTCTTTGTTTTGATATATGGAGATGTGCCCTATATCAACATTCAGATATCAGGATTTTATCTAAATTTGACTTACTGATATGCCATTCTGCTTAACTAGCAATATATGTTGAATGTGATGTGCATATAAATAAGATACAAGTTACATATAAAGTAAACTTGTAAGTTATTTTTGATAAGCTAAGGTGTTTTGTACAGATAATGAATAAACCTTCCAAAAATTTGTAATGTTTCAAAGATGATTGAAGTAAGAATTTTGTTAGGATTAAAAAATATAAAAGACAATAAGAAATGCCTGCAGTAAGTTGGAATAGACTTATATCTAAGATGAGGAGCACTGAATGAGACTCCAAATAAATTTTAAAATTAATTTCTTTAGCAAGAAATGCTGGTTGTCAAAAGTTGTTTATCATAGGCAGGTATCTGTTGCTTCTTAGTTAATGATTTTCCTCAAAATTATGTCCTAAACTCTTTAAAAACAGTCACATAGCTTAATGACAGTTTCAGTTGTTAAAATGTTCCAATTTTATTTCTCTAGCATTTCAATTTTTGTAGCAAATCTTTGGATATACTTTGGGAGCTATGCCATTCTCCATTGCTCTGATCATATTGGATGGTACATTTCTGTTAATTCTAGAGATTTAAAAATACTGGTACTTTTTCACAATTTGTTTTAAATTCGATAGGCAGTGAGGATCAAAGAGTGGACAAACCCTTATTTGGTAATAAGAAGAATTAATCCACGGCAATTTTGGTAATACTGTGAAACATAATGGAAATTAGGGTGTGTCTGAAGTAAGGCTAGCCTCACCTGATACTATAAGAGATAACAATTGTTCTCCTTCATCACTAAAGACAAATGCCACCTGGTAATAAGTACTGCTTTGTTTCACATAGGCACTCACGTGCATTTACAATCTGTCAGTTTCAGAATATGGGTATCAGCTTTGCTGGGCGTTAGCCCACAGCCAGGATTAGATGACACAAAACTATTTAGTCCGTTTTACAAGTGTGACTTTATTCTGAGTAGTTTGGTTTGTCTGTTTCGTGAATATCACCTTGGCTCGGCTAGTTGGCAGGAGTATTTCAGTTTTACAGTTAATATATAAAACTTTAAATGCCATATGCAGGGGACATTTATAAGAGTGTTCCCTGCTGTCTACATCATCTTCCACCCATCATCAAAACTTGACAGGCAGCTTTGTGATGAATACTTTAAAAGACTGAGAACATTACCTTTCACTAAGAAATGCCACCATTGGGATGAATCAGATTTTGAATAAAAGCCAAACCTTTAAGTATGGATGATATTAGGAATACTATTTATATCCTGAGTATGCCAAAATATCTTAAGTGGCATATTAATGAATAAATTAAATTTATTATGAATTTACTAGAGAAGATTCTTTTTGAGTTTTGCTTTACCTGATCTCAATAACAATAGCAGTAGTAATGACAATGAGAGTTAACCTAAATTAAACAATGCTATATAAAAGATTGCTAAGTGTTTTATGGTTGTTTATTTGATAAGGATATATTATGAGGTAAATAGTGCTGTTATTCGAATTTTATATCAAGGAAACTGACACTTGGCCTATTAGTTTTCTATTTCTTCATAACAAATCACCACAAACTTTGTGGCTTAAAACAACACCCATTTATTAGCTCACAGTTCTGCAGGGCAGAAGTCCAGGCGCTGCAATGCTTGGTTCTCTGCTCAGGATCTCACACTGCTAAAATTAAGGTGTCAGCTGGGCTGAACTCTCATCTAGATCCTCTGGGGAAGAATCCACTTCCAAGCTTATTCAGTTTTTGACAGAATCTAGTTCCTTGAAACTGTGGTACTGAGGTTCCAGTTTCTTTGCTGACTGGCAGCTGGCAGGCACTCTGGGACCCCAGAAGCTGCCCACGTTCTTTACCCGGTGGTTCCATCTATCTTTGCAGAAGACAGTAGGAATGTCCCTTGTGTCAAATCTCTGATTTCTTTGTCTCTGACCCCTATGCCCAGATTTAAAAGGTTCATGTGGTTAGGTCAGATTCATCCTTTCTTAAAATCAGCTATGCTATATGAATCATGGGAGTGATTGTCCTGTAACATTCACAGTTCACATTTATACTCAAGAGCAGAGCATTATGTTAACACAAGGGTTGGTTCACTGAAGACGTCCTTAGAATTTGGCCTACTACACCCTGATACCATAAATAGCTTTCATAGGTAACACAGCTAAAATCTGATGTCATCAGGATTTGAACCCATGGCTGACTGTAGAGCTTTGCCCATTTTGCCATATAAGCCCTGCATATTGAATCTAAAGTCACAGATTAAGGAGCGAATGTCTGATGGTTACACTACTACTAAATGTAGTCTAGAGTGATCCTAAATAGACTATATCATATTTTGCCTCATCCTAAACCTTACAAAAAACCATACAAAAACCTCTGTTTTGTATGTTTTATTTGTATCACCGTGATACATATATTTAGTTTAAAAAATTATTACCATGAAGCTTATTTTTACTCTTTATTCAGAAATAAATTTAATTTACAATAAACCTGCAAAACTTAAAAGTCCCATATACCTATCACCAGGGTCTCCAATTATTAACATTTAACATATTTTTACATTTAACATATTATTACTTTTAACATATTTTCTTTCTGTATGTGCATATTATTTATTAATAGCTTTATTGAGATATAATTTACATGTCATAAAGTTCACCTGTTAAAAGTGAACAATTCAATGATTTTTAGTACATATTCACTCTAATCTAACTTTAAATTAGTTCCATCATCTCCCAAAGAAACTTTGTACCCATTATTGGTATTCTGCTTTTTCTCCCACTCAGCTATAGCCAACTACTAGTCTACTTTCTGTGTCTATAGATTTGCCAATTCTGACCATTTCCTGTAGATGGAATCATACAATATGTGGTCTTTTGTGACTGGTTTCAGTCACTTATCATAATATTTTGAGGTTCATCCATACTGTAGCACCTATTCGTACTTCATTCCTTTTTATGGCCAAATAATATTCCATTGTATAGATACACTACTTTCTTTATCCATTTCTTTATCCATTTTATCCATTTTATCCATGGTACTGGATACCGTGGAGAAGGAAGATGTGAATGAAGCAATAAGGCTACTGGAGATGTCAAAAGACTCACTTTGAGCCGACAAAGGGCAAACAGCTAGGACCCAGAGACCAGCAGATGTGATATTTGCCACTGTCCGTGAATTGGTCTCAGGGGGCCGAAGCGTCCGATTTTCCAAGGCACAGCAACGCTGCATATCTCGTGGCTTCACACCTGCCCAGTTCCAGGCAGCTCTTGATGAGTACGAGGAGTTAAACGTCTGGCAGGTCAATACTTCCAAGACATGGATCACTTTTGTCTGATCCAACCTGCTTGAGACACCGGGTCCATCACTGCGTTCTGTGCTGACCCTTCTGAGGGTTTAATGATGCTCCTCAAGGGAAGGAGGATCCTTTCTTTTTCCCATGCTGCACTTGTTATTCTTCTTGCTAATAAAGTGTTTGTAGATTGCCATAAAAAAAATCCATTTTATCCATTTATCAGTTCTTTATCCATTTTATCAGTTGATTGACATTTGGGTTGTATCTACTTTTTGACTACTTAGAATATTTTATACAAATTTTGTGTGAACGTGTGTTTTCATTTCTTTTGGGTAAATTCCTAGAAGTGATATCTAGGTCCCTAGAAGTGGTATACTGGGTCATACGGTAATTCTATGTTGAACAGTTTAAGGAAACTGGTGATCTTTTTTTCAAAGGAGCTGTGCCATTTTACACTCTGACCAGGCAATGTTTGAGGGCTCCTATTTCTCTATGTCTTCACCAATACTTGTTATTGTTTGTCTTTTTGATTGCAGCCTTCCTGATGTGTGTGAAGTGGTATCTCACTGTGGTTTGCATTCGTGTTTCCTTAATAATAGTGTTGAGCATCTTTTCATGTTCTTATTGACAATCTGATTATCTTCCTTGAAGAAATGTCTATTCAAATCTTTAGTTCATTTTTAAATTGTGTTATTTGTATGTGAGTTATAAGTTTTTTGTATGCAACAGTTCTTTTAAAAATTTTTAAAAATTTGAATGCATTTGTATTTTATAATAATTATCATATAATAATTTTACAGATTTATGAGGTATAGTAATATTTTGATATATGTATACAATGTATAATGATCAAATCAGGGTAATTAGCATATCTACAACCTCAAGACTTTATAATTTCTTTGTATGTTAATAAGTCAATAACCTTTCTTCTATTTGAAAAATTACAATGGATTACTGTTTGCTGTAGTCACCCCACAGTGCCGTAGAACACTAGAACTTATTCCTCCTATCTATAATTTTGTATCCATTACCCCAACTCTCCCAATTTCCTCTCCCCCTTATACTTCCCAGCATCTAGTAACCACTATTCTACTCTCTACTTCCTTTTTTAAATTTTTTTATTTCACCATATTATGGGGGTACAAATGTTTAGGTTACATATACTGCCCTTGCCACACCCAAGTCAGAGCTTCAAGCGTGTCCATCCCCCAGACGGTGCACATCCTGCCCATTAAATGTGTATATACTCTTCCCCTCTTCCCCCCCATCTACCCAACACCCTATGGATGTTATTACTATATGCACACTTAAGTGTTGATCAGTCAAAACCAATTTGATGGTGAGTACATGTGGTGCTTGTTTTTCCATTCTTGTGATACTTCACTTAGTAGAATGGGTTCCAGCTCTATCCAAGATAATACAAGAGGTGCTAGATCACCATTGTTTTTTGTGGCTGAGTAGAACTCCATGGTATACATATATCACATTTTGAAAAACTCTTATAGACATTGGCCTAGGAGAAGAATACATGAAGAAGACCCCAAAGGCAATTACAGCAACAACAAAATAAATAAATGGGACCTGATCAAATTAAAAAGCGTCTGCACAACTGAGGAAATTTTCACGAGAGCAAACAGACAACCTACAGAATGAGAGAAAATATTTGCATGTTACACATTCGATAAAGGGCTGATAACTAGAATCTATATAGAACTCAGGAAAATCAGCAAGTAAAAATCTACTCTCTACTTTTAAGATTAACTTTTTTGGCTTCCACATATGAGTGAGAACATGTAGTACTTATCTCTCTGTACCTGACTTATTTCACTTAATTTAATGTCCTTTAGGCTCATCCATGTTGTTGCAAATGACAGAAGTTCATTTCTTTTATGGCTGAATAGCATGTCACTGTATATATACACCACATTTTCTTTATCGAGTCATCTCTTGATGCACACTTAGGTTGATTCCATATCTTAGCTATTGTGAATAGTGCCTCAATAAACACAGAGTAGAGATATCTCTTCAACATACTTATTTCCTTTCCTTTGAATATATAGCCAGCAGTCAGATTGCTGGATCATATAATAGTTTTATTTTTAGCTTTTTAAGAAACCTCCATACTTTTCTCCCTAGTGACTGTTCCACCATCAGTGTATAAGAGTTCCCCTTTTTCTATGTCCTCATCTATAACTGTTATTTTCTGTCTTTTTGATAATAACCATTCTAACTGAGATGAGATGATATCTCACTGTGGTTTTGATTTACATTTCCTTGATGATTAGTGATGTTGAGCATTTTTTCATATACTTGTTGTCCATTTGTTGGTTCATCATGGTGGTTCTTTGAAATAACAAACAAAACTGACACTTCTCTTGCTAGATTAACAAGAAGCAGGAGAAAGGAGGGGGAAAGAAGCACAGGGAAGCTGGAATTGATAGGTGGGAGCAGCAGATCAAACCCTTATCCAAGTCACATGAGAAACAGGCTGCAAAGTGGAAAAAGGAAAAAAGAGCATTAAATTAGATAATCAGGCAGAATTTTAAGAATAATTGGTACTGATTCTTTATGCCAAAATGGAGCTATTGAAATAAAAATGGGCTAAAGGATTATTCATTCTGGACAAAATGTATTTAATGGAGTCACTGTCTAGTAGGAAAGGGTTGTCCAACATGGCTCAATTGGAGACCATTTTTTTAAAATTTAGTGTTTATATGCCAATAAGCTGAGACTAATAAACATGATAAAATATAGCTACTCTGGAGTTTTCATGTATTCAGAGTAAGAAGAGAATGGATTGTGGAGGTGCTCTAAATTCTAGTCTCAAATATTTGGGCAAAAGACTTGGGCCAGAAATAGGCTGGCTTAGGCCTGGTATCTACCTATGATCCAATTAGATGGAGTGGGAAGATGAGGAGGAGGCATACACACAGGGGAATATAGTATAAATATCACCTGAGACCATTCTTATAGATGTTTTTCAGAGTAGAGGGAACACGGGCTAGAAAGACATCCTCAAAAACAGTGCTAATACTAAATGCCATTAGCTGGGTGGCAATGATGGCATCAGAGGTAAAGGATGAAGCCTACCTGCATGTTGGTGGGAGTGAAACCAATACACTTTTCTGTCCCTGTGCAAAGTAATTTTGTGATCAGGCAAACATAACTTAACTACTTGTTCCAGGAAACAATTGCTATTGCAAGCTAAGATGCTGAACCAACTAAAATAACAATATCAGCAAGACGAATATAGGAAACTGTGTGGAGGTCTGTTTTCAAAACATCTTTTCATAGCATTAACTGAACCACAAAACTTCACTCTTTCTTTCTGACCTCAGTTGTGTGGCAGCATAAATTATTACATTAAGTATCATTGATATATGGGCATCATGAGATATTTAGCAAAAACTTTTTTAAACCTCAATTTACAGCCCCTGGTTGAGTGACTTTGGTCAAGTAAATGAAGTCATTGTTTCATTCACTTGAGGAAGCTACAGTTTCCTCAGTTGCTATATGTGGAGAATAATATCTGCCTTGAAGATTGTTATGAAGATTACAGAAAATGTCTTAGAACCATGCCTAACTCTCAATAAATCATAGTTGTTGATAATTCAATACAAAGACAAAATATAATAAAACAGAACATATAGGCATACAAAAACTAGAAGGGGTTAACTCATTTGCAAGTAAAGAATTTGGGAAATTTATTATAACCTGGAAGTGCTGAATTAACTTATCACTAATGGAGCATCTGTAACGGAAAGGAAAAAGGAAAGAGTCAGCAGTTTGCTCAAGCCAGAGAGGTGTGTCACACTTCTTTTGCATCATTCATTAGGCGATTCTGTGCTGTGAGCTTTGCAAATCAGATTTTGTATGGTGAGTTAGAAAAAGAGATTTCAAGTTTGAAACTCTTCCCTTTGTTTTGGCCTTTAGATATTACCACGGCATGGCTCATTAAAAGAAAACGAAGCAAATTCTAGAAATATCTTTTCAAAATTTTAGTCACATAGGAAACTTGTTGCAGGGATTTTCAGAGGAACTTTTTCAAATTATGGACTTTTTAGAATTAGAAGCCCCTAAGGAACTAACTTGTCAGATCCTTCATTACTCACAAGATTGAATTTTCTACTGATGTAGAAAGACAGTGAATACATTTGTCTTAAAACCTCGGGGAGAGGTTCATTATTGATTGTTCAAAGAGGTGGTAGCTCAGATTCAAGCTGATTATGTGTGTAGTGGGGTGCCAATATGACCTGCAGCTGAGTGCACTATTGGAGCTAAAACATGACCAGGCATGCCTGGAGGACAAGTGGGACTGGTTCACTAGAAATCTATTTATATTGGGAATGAAGCACCTTTTAGGAGATAAATTATTCCAGAGGGAAGAAGAGTCAGATGTAGTGAGCTGGTCCAATGGCAAAGACTGTCACCTGACAGATAATTTTGAATAGAGCATAGTTTGTGTTACTTGGATTCTTAACATCCCTCCAAACCTTCCTCTGCTTTCCTGGCATTCATATAAGTTCGAGAGACTGTGATAGTTAATTTTAGGTGTCAATTTGACTGAGTTAAGTGATACTCGGGTAGCTGGTAAAGCATTATTTCTGGGTATGTATGGAGGGTGTTTCTGGAGGAGATTGGCATTTGAACCAGCAGACTGAGTAAGGAAGATCCACTGTCACCCAGTGTGTCAGGGGGGCATCATCCAATCTGTCGAGGACCTAGATAGAAGAAAAAAGTGAGGAAAGACAGATTCCCTGTCTCTCCCTTCTGGAGCTGGGACACCCATTTTCTCCTGCTCTTGGACCTTAGAACTCCAGGAAGTCTTTAGACTTCAGGACTTGCACCAGCCCTCTAGTACCTCAGCCCCTTGGACTTCAGCTTGGCTGTGCCTCTGGCTTCTCTGGTCTCCAATTTGTAGATTGCATATTGTGAGACTTCTCAACCTCCGTAATTGCGTGAGCCAATTCCCATAATAAATCCCCTCTAATCTATCTATGTCTATATATCCTATTAGGTCTATTTCTCTGCAGAACACTGATTAATACAAAAATTATAATTCTTTTATCTCAAATCTGTAATAACAGCTCTTTAAATTATTTGGAAACAAGCTGTCTTTTTTGTTTACCTGTACCATGGTATAATATCTAAGAGTGAGAGTTGGGAGGATGCCTTCAAACCCCATCCATCTACTTCCACTTCTGCGTGAAATATAGAATGTCTTCATAAAGCTGAGGACTCTAGGAAACCAAAATCCCCTTGGTCTTTCAAGGGTTCCAGACAGTGGTGGTGTCTGGTAAGGATGGTAACAGTGACCATCAAGAGCTGGGACAGCTGTGAGCCTCAGATATTCACAGATGTGAAGCACCTTCATGTCACTACCCACTTACAACACAGGCTCCACAAGTGAGAGAGGAAGAAAACGATTGAAATTCATTCTTTCAACAAGTAATCATTGACCAATTAAATAAATTTCTGGAATACTTAGATGTTGTGGAATGGAGCAACTTTGCAAGAGCCTGGAGGTCCTTCAATACATACTGGAAGGCCAGTACCTAGGAAATATAGAATATACTCTTAATATGAACTCCATGATGGCAGGGGTTATATGTGTTTTAATCACTACTGTATCCCTAGAACCTACACTGGAAACAGGTACATAATAAGAGCTAATAAATATTTGTCAAATTTGTTGAATCAATATGATCTTATTTACTAGTCTGGACAGATTATTCAAAAAACATGGTATAACGGTCAATTTTGTGAGTCAACTTGACTGAGCTATGGGGGTTCCTATGTATTTGGTTAAACATTGTTAGGTTTGTGAGGGTGTTTCTGAATGAGATTAGCATTTGAATTGTAGGCTAAGTAAAGCAGATTGCGCTTCCCAGTGTGTGGTGGGTCTCATCCAATATATTGGAGATCTGAATAGAATAGAAATGCTGAAAAAGAGAGAATTCACCGTCTCTGCCTGACTGTCTGGGAGCTGAAACATCAGTCTTCTCCTGCTTATGGACTCAGACTCAGATTGGAACTTACCCTATTGGCTTTCTTGGTTCTCAGGTCTTTGGTCTCAAACTAGAACTACACCATAAGCTCTTCTGTGTCTCCAGTTTGCCAACTGCAGATCATGGGACTGAATTCTCAGCCTCCATAACCCTGTGAAACAATTCCTTATAATATATAATATATATTTGCATAATATATAAATTATATATGTTATATATTTATTTACACAATCTACATATATTCTATGATTATTAGCCTAGGTTCCTCAAACAGATCAATATTTATATATACACATATAAATGTATATTTATATACATAAATGTATATTTATATATAATCCATGTATATTATATACACATATATGTTCTGTTCTACCTTTCTTGTGTTTAATTTACTCTTATTTTTCCAGTTTCCTGAGGCAGAAGATTAAATTATTGATTTTAGATCTTTCTTCCATTTTATTTTATTTTATTTTATTATTTTTTTAGAGACAAGGTCTCACTCTGACTCATAGGCTAGAGTGCAGTGGCTGGCTCATAGCTTACTACAGCCTTGAACTCCTGGGCTCAAGAGATCCTCCCACCTCAGCCTCCAGAGTAGCTAGGATACACACACTACCACGCCTAGCTAATTTTTTTATTTTTATTATTTTGCAGAGACAGAGTCTCACTGTGTTGCCCAGGCTGATCTCAAATGATCCTTCACTTTGGCCTCCCAAAGTACTGGGATTACACATGTGAGCCACTTCACCCAGCTCTTCCTTTTTAATACAAGCATTTAATGCCCCAAATTTCCCTCTAGCACTGCTTTAGCTGTCTCCCACACTCAATCCTGAAAAATGAAACTAATGTATTTAAATACTTACATTTGTGACTCTAGTTACAAAAAAAAGAGAAAAGAGGGGAAGAAAAATACCATATCTATTTGAGTAACTTGCTAATCTCAGTTAATAACTTACTGATAAAACAAGAGGGGAGAAATCAGTGAGCAGCATTACTCACACATCAGTGGATACAGATAGCACCACCTAGAGCATAGATAGATTTTCTTCTAGGGCACTGCTGGAGTTAACATTGCAGAGCAGAAGCAGAAGCAATACTTTCAGAGTCAAGTCTTTGAAAAACCAATTAAAAGCGTAAATATAGTTGCTTTTTATGAAGTCTTCCATTGCTCACTCCTGTCCAGATTATGACATTTGTATGTATGTGGCAGTGGTAATAATGTCAGTGTTGCTGTCTCAGGTAGGAAGAACAAAGAAATGAATACAAAAAAGTAGAGAATATTTATTAAATAAACATTAAGTGTTTATTTAATAAATAACAAGGAAGAACAGGAATTAAATCATGAATCGTCCGTGTATAATGTGATTACTTATCCTTGAATTCGAATCCATTGTAGCGAGACCTTGCTGGAGAAAAGTACTTCTTGCAATCTCTTCACAACATAGCAACCATAATGATCTTTTAAAACATAAGTCAAATCATGTCACTCCTCTGCACAAAGCCCTCCAGCCACTTCCATCTCACTCAGTGAAAGCCAGCATCTTTACAGGGCTTTATAAGGCTCTGCAGGTTTGGCCCCCCATTGCCTCTGAGGTTCATCATCAATTTCTCTTTCCTTATTCGCTCTGCTTGGGTCTCAGTAGCCTCTTTGAATTTCCTCCAACTTCTCAGGCATCTCCCCAAATATGGGCTTTTATTCTTGTCATTACCTATGCCTGGACCACTTTCCCTCTAGATATCTATATTGCTTGCTTCTTTCAGGGCTTTGTTCAAATGTCCACTTCTAAGAGACTCATTCCCTAATTTCTCCATTTAAAATCGAAACCTTTAGGCAACAACCTGGGTTTTCCTTAGTGCTTTATTTTTTTTCCTTTAGGACTTAACACTCTCCAACATGCTATGGGTCATGCCTGCTGAGTTTATTGCCCTCTCTGTCTCCCCTAAGACAAATTCCATGTGGGCAGCAGCTATTGTTTCCTTTGTTCCCTGCTGCATCCACAGCACCTAAAACATCTACTAATACATAGAAGGAATTCAATACACATTTGGTGAATAAGTGAATAAATTGAATGAACACTGTGACAATCTGTCTGGAAGTTGAATGTGTTGAAATTGCTTGTCATAAAGCCAATAACATCAAAAACATTTTTATAAATCTCCTGAATGTGAAACCTTTTTGCTAGCTATTATTCTTTAGAAATTTGAATGAGTGGTGTTATTTGCAGATTCTATAGCTCTTTATTTCTCTAAGTCATATATCTGCTCTTAGCACCTATTTGTCAAAATGGTAGAAAACTCAATATTATACATCACTGGGCCTCTTTCTCCTTTGCCAGGGCTGTGTAAAGTTCCTGGAAACCTAATGAGGTCCAGAGAATTTGACAAGGGGCCTCTGCTTTCTTTCCCCTGGCGTGATCACTGCTATACTTGCATGTGGCCTTGGAGGCTATCCACTTTCCTGCATCTCTGCCAAGGTTTGACAGCAGAGTCTTTGCCAGCGTTTGGAGGGAGCTTTGTTGTCTTCAGTCTAGCCTTCCTAGGTTCACAATGGCACCATGCCTCCTGTAGTCTTGCTACCTTCCATGGTTTATGCAAGACAATGGGACTGTGAGCTACACTAATCCTCACAAAACCTGCAATTATTTTCCCATTTGAAATGCAGAGGATTCTATTTCAAAGATTGCTACCAACTTTTCCTCTCCTCTATGAAAGAATCCTTCATGATCTCTGTTTAAAAGCCTTAAAAAAGATAATTTTGGTCCCTCTCAGGCAGCATGGGAGAAAGGGATGGTGAAACAGTCAACTTTTCTTTTTAAAAAACCATTTTTAGTAAAAAATCATCTTAGTGTTTTTCTACAGAAAAGTTGTGAGATAAGTTTAGGGGCTAAATGAAAAGTATACCAGAGGCTGAGGCAGGAGGATCGGTAGAGCCCAGGAGTTCCAGGCAACAGTGAGCTGTGATCATGCCACTGCGCTCCAGCCTGGATGACTGAGCAAGACCCTGTCAAAGGAAAAGGTGACTGAGCAAGACCCCGTCAAGGCAAAGGCAAAGGCAAAGGCAAGGCATATCATAACATACTTTTTGAAATAAAAGAGAACATTAGGTTTTGAATAATGACAAAAGTTAAACAAATCTAATTCACACAAAGGTTTTCTGAAAAACACAGAATGAAAGGTAATAATGCAGACAAATGGTAAATTGCAGCAAAACCCCCAGATATTTATAGCATGAAAGCAAATGTATTTTAACAGAAAAAACATTTAGTAATGTGTTTTAAAGTGAACAATTTGCCAGGTCATGTACAAACAAGAAATATTTCTTAAAAATCAAACCCACAAGGCTTTTTTTTTTTTGAGAATACTCTAAAATATTAATATAATGGAAAGTTGATGCTATTTGTGGACTGTTTAATATCTGTGCATTTGGCTGTTTCTTAATTTATTATAAATTCTCAATCTTTGTTTTAGTTTTATTGCAGTCACTGAACTGAGTCTGAATGAATAATGATAATAATAGCTATTCTTATATACCATTTACCCTGTGGTAGAACACTGATCTAAATGCTCCATAATTTTCCCATTTAATCATCCAAATTCTTTATAAGAAGGTACAATTATTGATGAGGAAATTTGCCCAAGATCACACACCTACTAAGTAGCAGAACATGGATTCCATCACAGACAGTCTTACTTCAAAGTGTCTTGGCTTGACTATTCTAAATACATCTCCCATATGCCTGTTTCAAAACCATTTTTTGATTCAGTGTGATGGTTAATTTTATGTGTCAAGTTAACTACACTATGGTGACCAGTTGTTTGGTCAAACACTAATCTAGATGTTTCTATAAATATTTTTTGATGTGATTAACATCTGCAATCAGTCAACTGTAAGCAAAGCAGATCATCCTTTATAATGTGGGTGGGCCTCATTTAGTCAGTTGCAATCAATCACTCTTAAAGGCAAAGAGTAAGGTTTCCCAGAGATGAAGGAATTCTGCTTCCAGACTACAACGTAGAACTTATGCCTGAGTTTCCAGTCTTTGCACTCAAGATTGCAACATCAATTCTTACCTGAATCTCCAGCCCTTGGCTTGCCCTCTGGATTTCAGACTTGCCAGACCCTACAATAACTATGTGAGCCAATTCCTCAATATAAATATTTCTCTCAATCTCTCTGTACAGATTAGATAAATAGATAGATAGATAGATAGATAGATAGATAGATAGATAGATAGACCTCATTGATTCAGGGTCTGGAGAACCCTGACTAATATATTTGGTGTGGTACATTTGAAAGATGGTATGATTGCATGTCAAGGGGGTTCTGCACTTGGTGCTAGTGGGCAAACTGTTAATTACTGGTTTGTAACATAATATACAAAAAAGTATGCAAAGTGAGAGTAAGCATTTAGAAATAATTATAGCAATTGACGTACCATGGTATCCAAGCTCATGATCAATGAATTCGTCATGTTTAACACAATATAGATCAGTATGGATGCTGTTGAACTTGCACGTGTGTGGTGATTTGTGTATAGTAGTCATATGTGTCAACTATAACCCAAAAGTATATTAAAATCTGAGAATAGGTAAACTTTAAAATAGTTATAGCCTATAATTTTTAGTTATTTTACTTTTAAATCAAAAATTTAAATTTTATAATTTAACATTGCTAGCTATGTTTGAGAAGTAAAATTCATATTATTTATAGTTAACTCTAATTTATAGATAGTCTTTTTCTAAGCCTGGTTCACTGGATTTTTTTTCATCAAGAGAAAAGACACTTTTTTTGGATATGGCAATAAAATGTAAGTAATTCATAAAACAGGAAGACCAAAAAATCTTTACGAGTTTTAGCTGGAAATCTGATGCCTTATGTAGGAAGTTTCGTTTTGTGGCTGCCTTTGATGGAGAAGTGCTAAAACCTTAGTGTGATAATTGTGGAGACACACAGGCTAATAAAATAACAAATCATCAAAGGTAAGCCAAATTTACATTCATAGTATAAAAAAAAAGATATTGAAATATAAAAGAATTATTGGAAAGAAAAAATATGGCAATATAAAGCTATGGAAGTAGATGTTCATTATTTCACATACAAACATTAGTGTTTTATGGGTTACCTGTAGTGTAACACTATACACACTTGCTGAGGCTTAAGAAAAAGAATGTATTAAAGATTTTTGATTGGAAATGTTGGAAGACTGTGGCAAAGAAGGCAGCTAAAGTATTTTACAATGATATCATAGCTTGACATATTCAGGCACCAACAAATGATATGGAAAACCGAGTCAGAATAAAGAAAGCTAGCAAAGTGCTTCTCATTACAACTTGACAAATGCACAGATATTGTTAACATGACAATTCTTTTTTATATGTGTAATTTGAATATGATGATGATGATTCTGTCAACAAATGTGGTCCAGAGTTTAAATTTCGTATGAGGATAAATTCTTAGTATGGGGCATAGTTGTTAATCTGGAGTAGCTACCCAAATTAAGGAACTTGTGCCAGAATGTACATCAACTCACTGTTTCCAACACTGATGAAGTGTTGCCTCAAGGAAAAAGAAAAAACAAAAGGTAGCTGAACTTAACAGTGACCTAAGGAGTAAAAATTGTGAATTACATAAAGGCAAATACAATACATTCAGAACTATTCCCTTTATTATATAATAACGAAGCTGATCATAAACAACTAGGCATTCTGACATAGATGGTTATTGAGGGGCAAAATTCTGTCAAGAATGTTTGAATTATGGAACAAACTCGATGTTTCTACAATGCTGAAAACCAGTTTGGTCTCAATTTTTTAAAGATCTTTAACAAGATGCCGGTTTTGTTTATTTGTCTTTCTGTGGTATTTTTAATGATCTTTAATTTTGCCATGCAAGAAAAGAACATAACATGTTTTCCAATGGAAGATAAGATGAAAGGGCAAGATGAAAGTCAGAAGCTTGGAAGAACAGAGTTTTTGTTGAGTGTTATCGCATGTCCCACATTGGAGCAATTATATGCAGCAGGAGATCTTGAGGAAGCACATCAGCTAGATGAAATTTCCATGGGTTATTTTTGGAAGGGGAAAAGATATGGATATACATCTATCTGAAACTTACTTGGCCCCCCCTGTTTAATTTCTTGAAAGATTACAGATAGCATAAATAAAGAATATGTAGCTCAGTATTACTTTTCTTTACTAAAAGCATTTCTTTTTGGTATTCTCCTTTTTTTTTTTTTTGGTAAATCCATTTTCCTTCCATTCTGGAAGAAAATGTGACTAGATAATCCTTGATGACAATGATGATGATGATGGTGATGATGGCAATGCTGATGTTGCTACTGTACATCACTTCAATTTAAAACTATAAAATATACGGCTTCTTTTGTCCTCTTCCTGGAATAGCAACCTTTACATTCAAGAGTGCCACTTGACTTTGTCACTGAAAGTGATGCATTTAATCTTTCGAGATATCTTGGTAGAATGCCACAAAAGCTTTTAAAATGGCATTTTAGTAGAGAAGGATGTTCTGGCTATCAACAACTATAATTACGTACAAATTGTTTCCCAAATTACCACTTTTACTTTTCTTGTTCTCCAATCTAAGACCTACAGTAAAAAAAAGAAAGAAAGAAAGAAAGAAAGAAAGAAAGAAAGAAAGAAAGAAAGAAAGAAAGAAAGAAAGAGAAAACTTCTGATTCCTTTACTCATTTAGGAAACTCATATGAAGCTATGAAGGATTACACTGCCAACAAATGTGGTTTTCTCTAATCCTTACTCTCTCGAAAAAAAGAAGAAATAGTCACTTGTTCTGATGATTAGTTCAGGTATACGGTGTCATATGCTAGTTGAATAATCTGTATTAGGCATAGCAGAAATAGCAGATATTTAAAGATTTTGAAACAAGTCATAGTTGTAAATTTTTGTTCAGTTCTCTCGGTTAGCGAGTAACAAAGCCTATCTCAAGTTCACCTGAAGTCAGCACCACACACACAATTGTCCCTTCTCTCCTACCTCTTTCTAGTCACCCTAGTGTGTAATGCGTCTCTCTAGGTATTTGCACTTTTGTGGGCTTAAAAGACCTCTGTTGAGATAACTAGTAGGAAATGGCAGTGTCATCTTCATATATCTGGAGATGACAATGGTTATTTTCAGGTCTAAGGCCCCAGGAATAGTGAAAGAGACTATTTTGGGCAGCAATCTTGCCTTTTTAACAAGATGTGACCAGTTACCTACTGGGTCTATTGTGTGCACCCTGGTTGATGAAAATGCAATTTGAGCTTCTGGAGAATGTCTATAAATAGGGGCATGGTAAATTCATACTGAATGCTGTGAAGACTGGAGGTGATGTAGCAAAATCATTGGTTTGGTGGTCATAAGACCTGGGACAGAGCCAGCTCCAACACTTATTAGCTGGATGATCTCAGGGAAGTCACTCTAACCTCTCTGAATCTCAGTTTCCTGATCCATTTAATGGGAATAATACTACTTCATGGACAAGTTATGAAGATTACATACAATAATACAAGAAGAGATTTTTACACAGTATACACAAGTATATGACTTCATAGGAATGGGTTTTCTAAATTTTACTCATGTGTTTATCTTACAGTTTACCCCTGAGGCTGCCAGACCAATCAATAGCTCTCAATAGAAAATGGCCTTTCTTGGTCTTTGTATAATTTTCCAGACCTTTCCTGACATTTCTAAAGCCTTCTTGAATCCCTTTCTCATGTTCCACAAGGAGACTCACTTCAAACTTAATTTGAATACTTTCCAATGCATCTGCCTTTCCCCTGCTCAGAATTCTGCTCGTCTGTGAGCTGCTTATGCACAGCTCCGGCTGCCCTGGCCCAGGCTCCACTCACTGCTCTCAACATGGCCCTGATCCCTCCTTGACCTCTGACGTCCCCAGAGGAATCCGCTCTTTCCCCCATGTCCCCATCCTGTCTCTGGGTCTAATTTACCTCTTCTCTCCAGCTGGTCTTTACTTTCTTCTTTCAGGGAAGAGGGTCAAGGTCCCCCAGCAGAGGAGTTTACCTGGGAGAGTTCTCACAGACTTACCACAGCCATCTCCACCTCTCCAGACAAGATGCTCACCTCCTGGCTCTTCGGCCACACATGTGCCCGCTGCAGTTTTCTCTGGCACAGACTACATTGATGAATCTGGCCTATCATGCCAGGCTCTTTTCTCATTCATGGGGATTGTTCTTTCAGGGTCCCCACTGGGGCTTTCTCCAATCTTTTGTCTCTTGTCCCTCAGTACAAACTACGTTCTGATTGTCTTCTTTGAGCCTCCTGGGCTACGTGCAAATCAAAGATTGTACCTAGAGGTGTTGGAGTGTTTGCCAATAAATTGCTTATACTAAAGTGCCAGAAACTCACTGAAGCCCTCCACTCACTATAAATAATTTGAGTAAAAATAATTGAATTGCTTTAAAAATAAAGGTTATACGTAACTCGATAGGTAGTATCAGAATATGCAGCTCTTCAAAAAAAAACCTGCTTCTTTTATATTAATATAGGTCCTGATCAATTGACCCTTTTATCATTATAAAATGTCACCCTTTGTCTCTAGTAGCAATTTTTGTCTTAAAATTGTGTCTATTTTTCTGATATTTAGTATAGTCGTTCCATCTCTTTTTTATTTACTGCTTGCATACATCTTTTTCTATACTTTTATAGTCATACCTCAAAGCTATTGCTGGTTCAGTTCCAAACCACTGCAATAAAGTGAATGTCACAATGAGTCATACACATTTTTTTTTGGTTTCCTAGTGCATATAAGTTATGTTTACATGATACAGTAGACTATTAAGTGTGCAATAGTATTAAATCTTTAAAAAATGTACACACCTCAATATTAAAATACTTTATTGCTAAAAAATTCTAGCAATCATCTGCACTTTCAGTAAGTCATAATCTTTTTACTGATAGAAGTTCTTGCCTCAATATATCATATCTTTTTATCTTTTATCTTTTAAGATATATATCATGTCTTCAAGTGGAAATAAAGTGTTGTTATTAAATATTAATGCTACCATTGCCTTCTTGAGCCTTTGAAACTGAAATTTACTCTCTTAGATACATTAGTATTGACAATGTAATAAAGATATTCCAGCACTAAACCAAGATTTTTTTTCTTGACTAACCAAAAGAAATAAAACAATTAAAAAGGAGAAAGTTTCTGCCCATGTGATTCGATGTTATTTAATGTGCTGATTAAGATTCCTTGTACACAGTCCACCTTTTGCAAAATGCTGTACTAGTGAGAGCAGAACAATTTTTCTACTCTTTTTAGAGACACATACTTTCAACATAGAAAATACTTGGGGCTTATTTCATTAAGCATAGCTGAGCAACTAAGGGTATGGAACTGCATATGGTGGTTCTTCTAAATTGGTGTCTAAAAAGTCCAACAGTCTGCAACAGGGAAAGGCCATCACATTGAAAGGACCACTGGGTTGTTGTATTCACCATATATTACTCTAAAGCAAAGTAGAAACCTTGTGTTGTGACTATACTAAGTCTTTTGTTGATAATAAGTCACTGAATAAAGCCACACTTTTAGTTGTCATAATGATTGATTTACAGAATGTTACATTATAAAGGTCATTGGAAGATCTTGAAACCCAACTTCGCAGTGTTGTATGAGCAAACTGAATACTGACGGGCAAAGTGAATCCCCCTGAGTCCTCCAGCTACTTCATGGCAAAACCCGGCACTAGAGATCTGCCCAGTGGCTTTTCCTTGCACCTGGTTGCACATTAGACTCACCTGAAGAGCTTGGCAAAATGAGTGACACCTGAACCTCACCTCAGACCAATTAAATCAGAATCTCTGGGAGATGGATCTAGGGCATTGATAGTTCGAAAAGCTTTCCAGATGATTCTAACGTGAAGCCAGGGCTGAGAACCACATTCTATACCACTCTCATGTAGGGTAAGATTATTTACAGATATTACATGATGGATTTTTTGAAAAGTTTTTTTTCATGATTCTGTTTGCCTTTGCTCTCTGAGCATAGATGCTGAAGTATCCACTGCTTTAGGGTGGGGTAGATAAAAACCAAGGAGAAAAAAGTCATTGTTCAGCTTTCATTTTCAAAATAGACTTTAAAAAGTGTATAGCAAAAAGAGTTTAAAAGCTAGACTTTCAATGGCGAGGACAAGGCACTTGAGAAAGAAAAGGTTTTTCTGAATTCCAAAATCTTTCTTTCAAGTATCAAAAGTCGGATGCTGGTGGACTCCGACATGAATTATAAGCGAACCATAGAGGAGAAAATATTATGGATAGGTTGAAAGAGGCATTTCCAACTGCACAGAAATTAGGATAAAAACAACAATGATGACCATTTTCCTGAGCTGGAGGACAGAGGGTTCACAGAAAACTGGAAGCAAACAAAGGATCCATGTCTTAGACTGGTTAAGTGATATATTAGTCAGTATTAGTATATTAGTCACTATACTGATATTAGTTTGTATTCTCCAGAGAAACAGAATGAATAGAAAAAATATATATGGAGAGGAAGAGAGAGAGAGAGATTTTTAAGGCATTGGCTCACATTATTATGGAGGCTGGAAAGTCCCAAATCTGCAGGGTCGGGCAGCAGACTGGAGACCCACTGAAGAGCCAATGTTGCAGTTTCAGTCTGCTGGCAAAATTCCTTCTTGCTGGTGGGGATAGGGGTGTGGTCTTACTCTATTCAAGTCTTCAACCGATTGCATTACCCACATTAAGCAGAACAATCTGTTTTATTCAAAGTCCATCAATTTAAATGTTACTTTCAACCAGAAAATGTTTCTTCACAGAAACATTCGGAATACTGTTTCCTCAAATATCTGAGTACTCTGGCCCAACCAAGTTGATACATGAAATTAACCATTATACCTGGTATTTGTGCAATTGTGTTTATACCAGACCTATCTCCTCTCTCCTTTCCACTCTGCCCCAGCCGAAACTCAAGGGGCAAAAATATCTGCTCCCGGATGGATTTCAGGGCCAAAATACAAAACGAGTCCCAAGAGAAAACTTTGTAGTCTGGAGGGACAGTGTGAGGATCCTCACATACCAAAGCTTCATTTACTGATAGAATTAATTTTGTTTAAAAAACACAGGCGAGAAGTTACATACATGACAGCACAGCATCTGAAAATGTCAACAGAAAGTCTTGAATATTTTAACTGCTAAATAAATGTTAGTTGCCCTAGAAATATTATAAAGTATCTGATTCATTCATATCCAGTGATCCACCTGTTACAGTTTTTAAATCAATGCTAAATTACGTGGTCTCTTTTGTGTAGATGGAAGAGCTGGGGAGAGTTAAGTACGGGGAGAACAGGAGCAGGGATGTGCGTATACCATCCCCAAAAGTTCGGAATAGAATAAAAATGCATAATGGGAATTAATTTTCTCTTTAAAAATTTATGTTCTCTCACCAGTGGACTATTTTCTATGTTTATTTACAGCAATTTACTGACAGAAAAGACACAAAGCTTTAAAAAATGTGTTTTGGACAGATAATGATTTTAAAAGCAGGAAAGATATATCTAGTCATTGGAGAGGTATATGCTCGCAAAAAGGAAGTAAATTAACACTTTAAAACAATTTTTCATCAAAATGAGTTTTACTTCTAAAACATGATGAGCAAGATGCCCTGTGGATACTTAATATAAATTCATTTGAAAGGCATCTTGGATCTTTGTACCCGGTGATCAATCGCTTTGTCTTTATTTTTATTTTAGAAAGCTAAAAAGAGAGAGACTATAATTCCTCTGAATAATGCAGACCAATATTCAGCTATTTGCTGGAATTTCATAGCTTTGTGTGAGAATAAATATACATTCATATTAGTTCCTTATTTTAATCCTTCATCTGGGCAACAAAGGTTTGCTCTGTTACTTGGTTTTTGTGTAATGCCTTATGCATAGGGAAAATCTTTTACCTAACTATGACTATAACATTGGCAACAGATTGAGAATCTGTGTGATTAGGATCCGTAGGAATTAATCAATTTATTGTTTTAATTATTTATAGTAGGTTTTCACTTAGGTCAAACTCAATTTAATGTTTCATATGAAACTGTCAGCATATTTGTATTTTATATGCAAACACATAGACTAATATTGAGAATAAGGTGAGATTAGCATGCTATTAAAGTGATATTTTGGCCACAGTACTCAGGAATATCCAAATCCTTCTCTAGAAAAATACCTCCCACAATTTTCTGAGAAGAGATAAATGAAGATGACAATGATCAGTCAAACAAAATAACATTTTATTACAAATTAAGTCTCTGCTGCCCCCAAAACCATTGACAAAGTCTAGTAAATTGTGCTGGGATTTAATAGAACTCATGCCTGAGCTAGATAAATGAGTGGCTGTCATCTTATTGAGTCCAGACCTGACATTTAGAAATGATCACCCTTATAAGACAAAAAGCTATAACTGCAAGCTCAGGAAAACATGGAGACAAGCAAGCAAAAAACAGTTTTTGCTCCGTTTGTCCAGCACTGAGTTGACCTAGACCACCTGCTGCAGACCTTCCAAGATCAGAGTGGAGTGTCCTGCTATTCAGGAGAATGGGAGGTGTGTGTGTGCGTGTGTGTGTGTGTGTGTGTGTGTGTGTGTGTGTGTGTGTGTGTGAGAGAGAGAGAGAGAGAGAGAGTTGGTACCCTTAACACTTTCCACATGTGGAAGGAAGAGAATTAGGAAAAGCAAGAATGAAGGGCCCCTTGAAAGCTTCACCTGCAGAAAATTCAGCATGTCAGAAGTCAGTTTCCAAGCAGTTCAGCCCTATCTCCCTGGGTGGAGGGAGGACAGAACTGTTGACCATTAGTCCGATTTGGTCATGGTAAAGAGGCAGAGAAGAACCCCAGAGCAGCCCTAAGGCTGATACGCGTCCCACAGAGAAGTTCATGAATCAGTGAGATTTTGGGTTTTCATAAAATATTTTTTCACCTTTATAAATTTTATTTCTTTAGACTCATGAGATATAATTTTAAAAACAAAACTTTTTTCTAGCTCTAGAAATCTAATCCCAAGGAGGATGCACTCAAATTTCACTCATCCACTCAGTACTCACTGAGAACATCACTCAGTTCTTTGAGAGGTAAAAAGAGGGATCAAGATGACTCTTCCTTTGGAGGAACTTGTATTTTAGTAGACATTGTCAGAAATAACTAGAATATAAACTATAAAGTAAAAAATGCCATGAAAATATGTCCAGCTGAAGGACACTGAAAGTTTAGAGAAAATAATGATTTTTTTTTAAAGCAACAGATTTCACTCTGATTTTTATGAAGTAGTGTAATAGGTTTTGGAGTGACTGTTTAGAAATGTCAAACAGAACACATGGAACACGTCTTTTGAAGAGGAACAAAAAGGAGATAAGCAAATATACACCTGAATGATTCAAATATTGATGCACCTGCTACAAAGCTCCAAAACAAATTAGAAATTTTGTTTCTTGATTGCAATTAGTCTTTAAAAAGATGGGCATCCATCAACAGCATTTAATAGTATAATGACAAACAATTAGTTATAATTGTTCTATTCTGGAAAGAAATAAAAATTGAAAGCAGATGGCTCCTAAAGGAATTGAAAAATAAGCTTGCTAGCTTCATTTTTAAAATTTGGTAGAGGAGATTCATTTTAGGAATCTTCTACTTTATATGTATAAAGGACTTGAAGAAAATTAATTTCTTTTTCTTGCTTTGCTTCTTTCTAGTTAGCTCTTCCCTACCCTTCTTTTATCCTCCTCATCCCACAGAATCCTAGCTTAACCATTTACATTTCTACTGTAATATAAGACAAAATGTTAGGGTACTTTCAAGGATCTGGAAGCTGAGAAAAATTCCCTACGTGATGGAATTAATTATAATAACTTGAGAGATTTAAACAATGAATTGAAGGTTGCAAAAAGCAGCTATCAGATCAATATTAGGAAGAACTTCCTAAAGATTAGCATGGATTAAAAATTGTTTACTCAGATGTTTTTAATACTTTGATTTATTCAAATGAGAACTGGAAAATCCATTATGAGATGTTGTAGAGTTGGTATACAAACATTCATTGGGGCTGGTGAGGAGCTGGACTAGTTGGTATGTAAGTTTTCTTCATGTACTGAATGATGTTCTGTCATTGAAATTATTTTCTAACAAAGGGGTTATTTGCATTATGCTCCTTTCCCAGAAAATTGTAGCACCTACACAATTTAACCCCCAAAACACTTTTGAACTGAGCCATCCCGATAATCAAGAACCTGCACACATGTGCCATGCAGGGGAAGAATGAACTTGGGACGTAAATTAGATGTGAGATGCTAAGTTGCACAAGCACATACCTTTCATGCCTATTACCTCCAGTATATTGTATAAGAATTAGATATTTCAGAAGGCTGGATGTAACTCTAAGTTTTAGGATGGGAGCTTGGTATAGTTCTGTTGAGTTAAATAAAATATGGCCAGAAGTCAGGCATCTTTGGTGCCTCTATGCCAAATTCCCCCAAATATAGCCTTATTGCTGATAAAAATCTGTGCATATCCTTCAATACTGTATGTCTTCTAGTGTGCTAAGGACTGGGAGATAATGGCTCAGATCCCTGGGTGGTATAGAAGATGCAAGGAAGTATTACAAGGGCAAGTGAGCAGATATACTTGAAATTAGAGCAGTGCCTTTATTGAACATGCCATTACGGATCACCACTGATGACTGCTAGAGCTGCCACCGCAACAGTGAGCAGACTCAATTTTAGGTATGATGTTATTCAGTTAATAGTCTTCCTTCTAATCCGTTCCTCTCTGGCATAGACAGATATCACCAACTTTGGCCACACTGCCCAAATAACCTGTATCGTATCTCTTAAGATTAGAACATCAGATTGCAACCTCAACATAGGCTATCTCTTTGGGATCGTGTTATATTAATACGTATCTTGAGACCCTTACCAGTAAGCCTAGCTATTAACCCATGCTATTCTTGTCAGAATGTTTTTGCCTGCAAGTAGCAGAACACTTAATCAAACTAGCTTAAGTAATATAACAATTTGTTGGCTATTCTAACGTCCCAAATTCTCATGCCCTTGTAACTTCTTTAAATTTCCAACACTGTTGTCCTAATTAAAATTTGTAGTATATTTCACCTGAAGTTTTGCAGTTGTAGCCTCCTTGGTATTTCTGCTACTCATTAACAGTTTCCTACAATAGCCCTTTATCCATTCATCCAACATTTTGAGTGCCTACTATGCTATTTTGGGGGGGAAATGCAGCATTGAATAAGTTATGTTGCAGTCCTTAAATTTAAGGAGTTGTGTTAGTTGGGAGAGACTAGGCTACGATACAACATCAAGTGAAATCACAAAGGCTGATAACACAGGTCTACTCTCTCTAGATGTACATATTCTATAGGACGACTGTAGCTCTGCTCCATACCATATTCACTGCAGGACCAAGACTGTTGGAGTGGCCTCAATGTGGAAATTTGCCCACTGGTGTGGCACAAGGAAAGAAAGTGTGACAAGGCACAAACTGGTTCTCAAAATTTCTGCCTGCAAGTGACCTATATCACACTCATTTATATTTCACTGGTCAAACAAGTTGCTTGACATGTCTAACTTTAAGGAGTAGGGGAAACATACACCTCTTCCAGGGAAGGCATGTGGATCTTGTTAATGAGGCGGGAGGATCACTTGAGCTCAGGAGTTCGAGACCAGCCTGATAAGACCCTGTCTCTACTAAAAATAGAAAAAAATAGCCAGGCATGGCAGTGTGCACCTGTAGTCCCAGCCACTCAGGAGGCAGGAGGATCACTTGAGCCCAGAAGTTTGAGGTTGCTGTGAGCTAGGCTGACATCATGGCACTCTAGCCCAGGCAACAGAGTGAGACTCTGTCTCAAGAAAAAAAAAAAGAGTAATGCAATCAATCATGTGACCTTAAAATGTAGAGCAGTGGTCTGCAAACTACAGCCTGCCACATGTTTTTGTAAATAAAGTTTTATCAGGACACAGCCACACCCATACACTTACATTTTATCAATGGCTGTTTTTGCACTACTATGGCAGAGGTGAGTAATGGTGACAGAGACCATATGGCCTGCAAAGCCTAAAATATTTACTATTTGGTCCTGTACAAAAAAAATGCTCTCCTATCCTGATTTAGAAAGGCTGAAAGGGGGAAGGAAATCTTCTAAAACTGATTTATGTGAATAGCTGTACAACTTGGTAAATTCACTAAAAATCATTTAATTGTTCACTTAAAATGGAGTAATGGCATGTAATGTAAATTATACTTCAATAAATTTGTCAAAAAAAAGAAAAGCAGAAATTTTATATACATAAAATAAACTTCAATGTTTAAGTATACATTCCCTGTGTTTATTAGCATTCAGCAACAATGGTGATTGCTTTTTTCTATACAGATTACATTAGGATACAGTACATATTTTTGACAAAATATTGGTTTCTGGTGATGAACAGTCTTCTGGTAGCTTCAAGGTCCCATCCAGCATTTTTAAGTTTGGCAAACAGGAGAATACTCTAAAGCAAAAGTTAAAAAAAAAAAAGTAACTATATTGCACAAAAATATTTTATTTCACTTACTCTCCTTACAAATGAATGGACGTTGTCTATTGTTACAATAGATGAATGGCTATCACTTTATTCTGTTTTCCTTATCTTTGCAGTGGAGTAAAAATAAAATATCATTCATGTTCATTGAGCTGATGACCCTGCCATAGTTTGCGCTCTCAGGGATCTAATAGATCTTTCAGCAAATGGTAAGTATTGATCAGAGAGGTCAGACTACATACAATCTGTTTTTATAAGAGAATTCCATTCCAAGTTTTACAAAGTTCTATAAGGAAAAAAAATCAATGAGTGGATTTAGCCGAAAAACCATGAGAGAAAGAATGAGATCATGATACATGTGCTCATTATACAGCTAAAAGTTTAGAAAAATAGAGAGAAAAAGTAAAGCAAGCCTGTCTTTAATGAGAGTTAAGGAAGAATTGTGGCTGGGAAATATAAAACAGGGTGTGGGAAATAATATTGTGCTGAGTTATTTTTTCTTGACACAGAGTACTTTTGAAGCTCATATTTCAAATTTAGAGAGTCACTTCCCTGTTCAGGAAGAGATCCTTCAGGTCAATCCAGTTAAACAGTGGCCATATAAACAGCAGAGCTATAAAGCAGCATTTTCTTTCAAATGGACTTCTTTTTAGATCTGGGAATTCTGAGGACTCAGGCCAGAGGAAATATATGGCATTTGAATTTGCCCAGATGAAAGATACTGAAACCTCTGACCAGGTATATGAAGTCAATTAAAATGATAATGCTGACCTCCTTGAAAGCTCCCATTGGCTGCATGATTTTCCTAGCATTAAATGCTTTCTGTGAGTTACCTCATTTAATCTTCACAATAACCCTGTCAGGTTGGGTTTTATCCCTGTCTTTAAATAACTTATCCTAGATCATAAAGCCTGTACGTAACAGAACAAAGATTAAAATCTAAGTTCTGGTGTCAATGTTCAGACTTAGCTGACAGGAACTCCTAAGCACTGCTTATTTTTAAAAAGTCAAGCTGCAGTAAACTACTATCACATTGACTCCTGAAAAATGGTAGAGAAGTTTGCCTGTAGGTGTCCCAGGAATAGAGCCACCTTCTACCTAACGGGACTTACACTATTAGCTCTATCATTAAGTCCTTTCTCTTTTGAATTGTGCTGTCTTCTTATTGGAGGATCTGAAACAAAGGAGGAAGGGAAAGACAGTCACAATTTTAGGTGGCAATGATCAAGAAAAGCTTATACTTAAAATAATTCTGAGCATGGTGCAAAGAGTCAATTGAAGGTCTGGCCCAAATCCTCAACACAGATACATAGTGACAAAATTAATGCTTTTATAATCTTCAAAGTATGGATTTGGCTGGGTAACTAAACCCAAATTTGGATGAATTTCAAATTTAAGCTTAGTTCCTTAGCATGAGTGAATGGTTAAATTCTTTCCTCATACTTTAAAATGACCATATCCTTCTGTTCAAAGCAACTTTGTACTACCTAAGTCAATATAACCTGGCTTTTCATAGCTTGGAAGTCAGAACATATCTACCTTGGACCCAATCCAATAGAGTTAATACTAGAAAAATAGAAGAATTTCATTATACCCCTTATTCCCAAATAACTCTATACCACATCATGAATTTTAAAGACAGAATTATAGTAAGACCTCAGGGAATATCAGATTTCGGACAATTAATCTTAATACTATTGTTGTAAGGCATTCTTTGAAGAGAGGCAAGTGACTTGAGTTGGGACCAAAATGTTTTATAAAATCCCACATATAAATTAACAAAACTGAAATATGATACTATTAAATTACCCACATGACTAGGAATGTGCTTTCTCATGAATGATGTTAAAATGTCCAGCTAAACCTCCTCTGACTGTAGGAAATATAATTTTCAACTTCAAAACATTATTATGGCTAAATATTAGTTCAATATTATAGCAACTGTGCTGCTAATTTTCACTGTTATGTAAAAGTGGTTTGAGAATTTATTATCACAGATATGAAATTTTGCTTTCAGACTACAATCATAGGGGAGAAAACTGTACTAAATGAGATTTATGTAACAACAGAGATTAGAATTTTATTTTGACGATTTTTTATTATAGATCAGGAGTTGAAGAATCTAACATTATATAGGCCTCTGGAATATATTCTAGTTGCTGTCATGGGAAAATGGCAGTATGAGAAAGGAAAACGGTGAGAACTATGTTTTCTACTGAAATAGATGTAGATGAAGGAATATAATCACAGGAATAGACCCTAGAGATGATCTAACCTTTTGTATGACAGATTTGACTGAGAGGTAAGATGACCTGCAGTCATATAGGGGCAAATACAGGTTGTAGAATTTGATTGTTAGTCTTTATCCTTTTAATTCCCATAAGTACACTAAGAGTGGTGCTGGGAATTAGATTAGTGGAGATAAAAAGGTGGGCATATTACTTGGCGTACACTCTGAGGTTGTTTAGATTCCATTATTATTAGTAATATTCTTAATAGCAACAAAGTAATAAAAAATAGTTTCTTCTTGGCAGGTTTTTGAGCTCTTTCAATCACTGGAGTAGATTTTGAATCAATTACATTTTTGTAATCATCTAATGGTGCCCTTGGGACCCAACGGAGTGAAAATAAAACCAGGCAATAAACAATTTATGATTGTGACATAGAACCTGGTAGGGATCTATATTTAGAAAAAAAATTTAAAAGACATAGTACCTGTTATGCATATGGGAGAAAAATGTATGGAATTTGAAAGTCTAAAATTAAACATTTTTGTATGTGTGAAGTCACATTATAAGAGGAGCCTAAAATCTTTACAGAAACTATAAATTAACCAAGAGAGAAGAGTGTATTAAAGATTAAAAAAGACAAAGAAAAATTGGTTCAAAATTCTTTAGGTGAGATTAGAAACATGGCATGTTCAACACATAGCAGATACTATAAAATATTTGCTAAATGAATGTAAGCAAGAGGGAAATTATATTTTAAAATACACTTACAAATATAATATTCAGTGAATTGGAAAAGGTGACTTACGGCATTGGGGGCCTTACCGTTTCCTGTAATTTTGGTGAAACTCACAGGGGTTCCTCTTGAGTATGAGAGATTCCAATGGAGTGCACCGTAAACTGGAGAGTCCAGTCAGAGTCTCAATGTGGTTTTCAGCCAAGGATAAATGCCGTATCTGAGGTATCTTTGGCAATTGTTTGAAAGATGTGAGATGGTTTTTGTTCATATTTAGAATTCTGCAGCTGGATACGAAATGTGAATATCTTGTTAACTTGTCTCATAAACAAGATGGTTAACTATCAACTCTTATATAGGGCTAGCAGGCTCATCTAGACTATAATCCTTTAAGAGAGTAACAATGATGTTTTCTACAAATGGAGTTTGCAAAAGAGAGAGAGAGAGAAAGAGACAAAAATGTTTATATTAAAATATTAAGAGAAAATAAGCAGGATGCATGAGCCCATAAGCTTGCTGAGTGCAGGAATCTGTTTTCTTTACCAATGAATATGCTTGGTACCTGGCGCAGTATTTGGCCTATGGTGGATTCTCAATATATCCTGAATGAAAGGATGAATAACTCATATATTAATAACTCATATATTAATAAAGGATGAATAACCCATATATTAATTTCAGCAGTGTAAAAGTGTACACATACAAAAAAACATTTGTGAAGAATACTGCCTCTATGTAGCAAAATTATAGTTATTTTTCTTTTACATTTCCATACTTAAAAAATTCTATACTGAGAAAATAGCATTTTAAATCAGATAAAAAAGCTTTATTTTATATACAAGGAAATCAGAATGTACCCTTAGGAGAAGAAAAGTGTGTTTGGCACTTAAATTCAATACCTTTTCCTGATAGATAATGCTTCTCAATATTTTTGCCTTAAAACCCATAATTGTATCAGACTGTACAAATAGAGAATATAATTTAAATCCATCATTGACACCTTGCCTTAAGGAAAAATTCTTTTATGTATAAGTTAGAATTTAATGCCATGAAAGAAATACAGGGTACTTATTCATGGGCTTTGGGCCTTACAAAGACACTTGGTAAATGATAATTGCTAATGGTAAAGGTGGCGCTGCAGAGAGAGCTGCCACACAGAGGCATTAGAAAAACAAACTCAGCTTGAACCCACCTATATTTCATTGTAATTTTTTACATCTATTATTTTTACTTTCCTGTTTCCTTTCAGTCCCTCTCCATATGTATATTTTATACAGTCCTAATCATATCTTTGATAACTTTTGACTTCTACTCATTTCCAGTATTCACATAGTCCTCAGGAACACTTTAGTGCCATCATAGTTTCTAACTGAAAAACGAGTCAACGCAGTTCCTTCTCCTCTTCCCTTCTCTCCATTCTCTTAAATCTGTACTTTCCCCATTTATCAGTCACGTTCTCACTTTTCAATATATACCCTGTTATCCTTTCAGTCTCTCAGATTCACCCCATCCCAGATTGCCCCAGTCAGTAGGATACGTCCAGGAAGGAGGGTGGCGAATCCAGTGGGCAGTGACACAACTTTCTCTCTCGGGCAGAAGGGAAGGAGACTAGGAATATACATGCACTGAATCTTTTTTCTTCCTTGATAAATTGATTTGGCAGTTGCAAAGTTTGAATTCCAATTGAATAATGTTGTATTATAAATCTTATTTCTCATGAAAAGAAAAACCAAGAGAACGCATCTAGATAGTACTGAAACTAGGCCAAGTCTTTTGGTGATTTTGGTTTTTTTTTTTCCCATAACATAATAAAGATTTGAAAAGTTTATTGATCTCAAGTCAAATTCCAGTACTCCAAGTAAATGATCTTCTAGTTCAATGTTTCTAAAGTATGCTATGAACATATGTGATCATTAAAATATTTTCATGTATGTTTATTTAAATATATGTTAGAAAAATATATCTAATGTATTACTATTACATCCCCAGTACCTAGAAGAGAATCTAGCCAAAAAAATTTTTGTGAATAAATCAACATCAGGGATATTGATTTTTAAATTTATAATAGTGAAATTTCTTTTGAAAAATTTTATTTCGATTTTTAAAATTAGTTATTTGAAAAGGCCAAAGTAAATTCAAATGCTATGTGAGGGTGTCAAAAGTTTCAAAGGGGCTTTGAAAAGGACTGAAGGTGGGGACAGTCAGATGCATTGCATATCCTGGCACTTCCTCTGGCTACCAGACTGTTTCCCTCTTGTGGGCAGCTGTGATGGTCTCTTTCTGTGGCCTCGTCTCAGCCTAGGCTCAGAGATGTACTTTAACCTACTCTACAAATTACCCTTCTTTTTTGTGGATGCTCAATTTCCTTTATATCTTAATTCTCTCCTTCTGTCTTCCCCTTTCATTGTTACGAAAGCTCACTCTACCTACCCATTCATTCTGCCTGGTGAAGTAGAAAGCAGCTCTCTACACAAAGAGTTCTCAAGCAATCCTGAGCAAAGAAACATATTATTTTTAACAATCGGAGTTTAGTATCCTTGGGAGACTACAGGGTCTATGATATAAATTTAAAATTTTTTAATTTATTTAAATTAGTTATTTTAAAAAGCCAAAGTAATCACTAATCTGTTTGCCAACCTCTACCCCTATATTTAAATGTCACCCTGACAAGCCAACTCCTGTCAACTCCCTTGTAGAGTCTTTTCCCATAGGTGTTCAATAAACATGACTAATTAAGAATTACTATCTTACAACTATAATGGATATGTAATATAACTGTATTTTCTAGTTTATGACACAGGGAAAATGGCAAACTTTTTTGCTCATATGGATCTATGATTACAAATTACTCTCCTAAAATTGGTATAATTTGGAAAGCAATAGAATTTTTCCGTCTCAGTATGACATTTTGATATATGTTTCTCTTTTTGCTTTGCTGTATGTGCCACTTTAGTACAAAGTATCAGCTTTAAGAGATGACTACACCAGGTAAGGCACAACATGTATAAACAATGGTCATATGTATCCAAATACCACAGACTTAACTTTAGCCCAGTAACGAGACATGCTAGGAAGCAGGTACCTTGGCAATCTTATGGCACTTAAATCCACCAGAGAATTATCCACTAACCAGAGGGCTTCAACTCGAATTAGTCTTCTAAGAATTCTGTTAAAATTTTCAACTTGATAAGCATCCCCCAAGTCCTGAAATGAAATGTTCAAATTCTGAAGTAAAAACAAACAAAAGGAAAAAGTAAATTTTTTATTGACTTTTGAACGTAATTGTTAATTGAAAATATGTTGTATATATTATTCAAACCAGTAGTTTTCATCCTTTTTTGTCCTCCAGAATACTCATACATCCAAACATGCATAATTATCTTGCAGTGATTCTCAAGGTAAGGAGGGTGAAGATCTTGATCAGAGTTACTGAGTGGCATGCAAGGTTTTTGAGGGTTGGAGGCTGGATGGACAGGATTCTCAAAGGAGAATCTTCTCAAGGAGGACAGAATTCTCCTGTAGTCTCCTATAGCAAAAAAGTAGAACTATCACAAATTAACTACCTAACAGCACACCTCAAGGAACTGGAAAAACAAAAACAAAACCAAATCCAAAGTTAGCAGAAAAAAAGAAAGATTAGAGCAAAACTACACGAAATAGAGTATAACAGCAACAACAAAAACCAATATAAATGATCAACAGAATGAAAAGTTGGTTCTTCAAAAAGATAAATAAAATTCATTAATAACTAGTTGGACTAACCAAGAAAAGATCCAAATAAAATCAGAAATCAAAAAGGAGACATTATAACTGATACTACAGAAATACAATCGATCATCAGAGACTATTATGAACAACTATATGTTCACAAACTAGAAAACCTAGAGGAAATGGATAAATTCCTAGAAACAAATACCCCCTTGAGATTGAACCAGGAAGAAATGGAACTCCTCAGCAGAGCTATAAAGAGTAGTGAGATTAAATCAGCAGTAAAAAATCTCCCAACAGAAGAAAGCCCAGGACCAGATGGATTCACAGCTGAATTTTACTACATATACAAAGAAATACTAATAGCAATCCTGAAACTGTTCCAAAAACATGAGGAAAAGAGAATTCTCCCTACCTCATTCTATGAAGCTAGTATCATCCTGATACCAAAACCAGACAAGGACAACAAAAAAAGAAAACTACAGGCAAATGTCTCTGATGAATATATATGCACAAATCCTCAACAACAAAATACTAGCAAATAGAATCCAATTTGATAGAATCCAAGCACATTAAGTGGGTTTTATGCCAGGAATGCAAGGAGCGCTCACCATATTCAAGTCAATACATGTGCTATATCACATAAACAGAAGTAAGAACAAAAAGCATATGATCATCTCAATAGATGCAGAAAAAACATTTGATAAAATTCATCACCCCTTCAGGATAAAAATTCTCAACAAACTAGGCATAGAAGAAACATACCTCAAAATAAGAAAGGCTATATATGACAAATCCACAGCCAACATCATACTGAATGGGGAAAAGTTGAAATGATTCCCTCTAGGAATTGGAACAAGAAAAAGATGCCCAATTTCAACATTTTTATTGAACATAATACTGGAAGTCATAGCCAGAGAAATCAGGGAAGAGAAAAAAATAAAGGTAACCAAATTGGAAAAGAGGAAGTCAAATTATCCCTGTTTACTGATGATATGATTTTATATCTAGAAAACTCTAAATACTCCACCAAAAGTCTCTTAGATTGGATAAATCAATTCAGTAAAGTTTCAGGATACAGAATATATAGAAATGAGGAGTATTTCTATAAACCAGTAACAATCTATCCAAGAACCAAATCAAGAAGGCAATCCCATTTACATAACTACAAATAAAACTAAAATACCTACGAATATTTCTAATCAAGGAGGAGAAAGATCTCTACAAGGAAAACTACAAAACACTGATGAAAAAAATACAGATGACACCAACAAATGGAAAAATATCCCATGTTCATGAATTGGAAGAATTAATATCTTTAAAATGACCATATTGCCCAAAGCAATCTACAGGTTCAATGCAATCTTTATCAAAATACCAACATCATTTTCTGCAGAATTAGGAAAAACAATTCTGAAGTTCAAATGTAACCAAAAAAAGAGCCCAAATGGCCAAAACAATTTTGAGCAGAAAACCAAAGCAGGAAGGATCACATCGCCTGACTTCACATTATACTGTAAGGCAATGGTAACCAAACCAGCATGGTTTGGTATAAAAGTAGACACATAGATAAATGCAAGAGAATAGAGAACTCAGAAATAAAGCCACATACAGCCAACTGATCTCTGACAAAGTTGACAAGAACATACACTGGGGAAAGGACACCCTTTGCAATAAATGGTGCTGGGAATATTGGATTGCCATAGGTAGAAGCATGAAACTGGACCCCTATCTCTTACCATATACAAAAATCAACTCAAGGTGGATTAAAGACTTAAATTTATGGTCTGAAACTATAAAAACTACTAGAAGAAAATATAAGAAAAACTCTTCTGGACATTGGTCTAGGCAAAGAATTCATGACAAAGACCTTAGAAGCACAAGCAGAAAAGCAAAAATAGACAAATGGTACCTAAGTAAACTATAAAACTTCTACACAGCACAAGAAATAATCAAGAGTGAACAGACAACCTATACCATGGAAGAAAATATTTACAAACTATGCATCTGACAGAAGAATAATATTCAGAATTTACAAGGAACTCTAACAATTCTACAACAAGAACAAAAACCCCAATAATCCTATTAAAAACTGGGCTAAGAAAAGCAATAGATCTTTTTCAAAACAAGACAAATGGCCAATAAGCATATGAAAACATGTTCATCATCAGAGAAATGTTAATTATCAGAGAAATACAAATTAAAACCATAATGTGATATCACTTATCACCAATCAGGTTATTACTAAAAAGACAAAAAATAACAGATATTGGAAAGGATGTGAAGAAAAGGGAACTCTTATACATTGTTGGTGGGAATGAAAATCAGTACAACCTCTATGGAAGACAGTATGGAGATTTCTCAAAAAACTAAAAATAAAACTTTAATAGGATCCAGCAATCCCACTGCTGCATATGTCCTTAAAGGAAAAGAAACCAGTATATAAAAAGATAATTGTACTTGTATGTTTACCATGGCATTATTCACAATGGAAAAGATAGGGAGTCAACCTAAGTGTCCATCAACAGAGATTGGATAAAGGAAAGGTGATATATATATCATATCCATATATATATATAATGGAATACTATTAAGTCATAAAAAATGAAGTCATGTGTTTTGCAGCAACATGAATAGAACTGGAGGCTGTTATCTTAAGTGAAACAACTCAGGCACAGAAAGAGAAATACCACATGTTCTCACTTATAAGTGGTGGCCAAATAATGTGTACACATTGAAGCAGAGTGTAGAATGAGAGACAATGGAGACTCAGAGGATGAGGAAGGGTGGATGAAGGGAGGTCGTTTGGTGGGTACAGTGTGTGTTGCTCCAGTAATGGCCTGATCCTTGCCCTGAAGGCTGTAACTTAACCACATTGCAATACATCAATGTAGCAAAATTGCACATGTATCCCATGAATATATACAAATAAAAAATAAATTTACAAAAAAAATGTAAATAAAGGGAAAAAGAATCAAAGTCAAGAAAAAAAGAAGGTGAAAACTATGACTTTGTTTAAAGTAACTAGGGATGCATATTTTAAAATGACTTGACAAATTTCAAAGGTAGTGAATATTTTATTTTTACTTTTAACATCATTCAACTTGATGTAAAAGACATTAAAACCACTTTCAGTGGTAGCATTGCCCTTGTAAACTCCATTCCTAAAAGTCAACTTAACTTTTTAAATTCCATATTTTAGTATCAATTTCCATCAATAAAAATTATTAAATAGAATGACAATTCCTTTTTTAAAATTTTGAAACCAAATAGTTCACAATTTTTAAGGAAATATAGATGTTTCTTTTTTAGAAAGATTAAGGTCTTAGCATTTTTAGGCATTATACATTATAAGTTTTGATACTTGAAGTTCCATTTTCCAAAAGTATAAAAGGTCTTTAAAATTAAACTTCAGACACAGTAATAGATTATATCTATTTTTATAAACTAAATGTCACTTTCTTAGAGAAGATTTTGTTTATTTACCACTATTTCCCGATTTACTTTTCTATGATATTTTAGAGTTTATTTAACCATTCTCTTACAGTATGGTTTTTGAAAGTCCAATTAAGTTTTCAGTGATAGTTTATTAGCAAGGCTTCATTGACTTTTACAGTATACCCATGGTATAAATTGCCACTATAAAGAATGAATGCATATATACACAAAAATGATCACTTCTAAAGAAAGTCCTGGGAGTGGACACCAAAGCCATAGGTGTATTGTTTAAATTTTTTAAGAGTAGGATATATCCATTCATTATAGATGAATAATTCAAAATCAATTTAAAAAGAAAAGAAAGTTCCATACTAGGACACAGTATTATATTTTAATGTCTTCCACTAACAAATTGTTTAACTTTGAGCAAATCATTTATCCTTCTGGACTTCCTTTTCCTTTCTGAAAAGGGGGAAATTAGACCAGATCCTCTCTGAAACTCCTTACCATCCTCTAATTTTAAAATTCTTTTATATACAACTCAGTGAAGCAAATGAGGCATCCGGAGATCCCAACAAGGAGCTTTTAAACTCAGGTTCATTTATGAAGGCTTCCTAAAATCTTCAAGTATAATTTGATCACTTCAAAAAACAAAAATATTGGCATCCCCCACTGTTGTGAAGAAGTTGATTTACTATTTTATTGCTACCAACACTTGTCTTTCCCTGCTAAATCTTCAGTCCTCTGCCTAAACATGACTCTATTCAACTAGTATCAGAAGCTTGAGTAGTCACAGCCCCACAGCTTCGTGGTGGTCAGGCTAATTGCAGGGGCTGTATCAGTACTGGTGGCTCAGTCAGCTGGGTGATCTTCAGCACTAAGAAATCACAACCTATATCCTTTAGCAATGAAAAAACTTGATTTGTTCCAGGATAGCACCATTTAGAACAAGCTGGCTGTCTCAGCTGATCAAAACTTTTTGCCTGATGCATTATTCAAAAGATTCCATCCAGATTGCATCATAAACTAATTGATTTGGGTTATTATCCAACATTTCACATTTTTTAATTATTAAAACTAACAATTTTGTTCTCAATAATTTTAACCTTTCCCCAATGTTAAGCAACATTAGGTTAAAATAAAGAGCAGAAAATATGAAATAAGTCATGATGAATAGAAAGGTGGAAAGAAATAAATGGTGAAGCCCAAACACCATGAGTTTTAGAGAAAGCTCTGAAGAGGTGCTTAAAAAGTTTTGCTATTTATGCTGGTAATCACCCTTTAAAAAAAAGGTGTCATAATTTAATCAATGGGGAGGGGGGTGGGCTTTTTGTTTTTTTAAAGCTCTCACCTTGCAGTCCTCCCAGTTTTCTTGTAGCCATATTTCCCATTTGCTTTTTTCGAGAACTCTTTTCCTTGGAGGCAAGTCACACTCTGCCTGTCTAAACAGTAACTCTTCTTCAGAGGGACCTAGGCAACAGTTACAAGGTAAGATCTTGGAAGTAGATTTAGGGGGACAGGACTGACATCTTCTCTTGATATTTGGCCAGTCATTTGAAACTTCCGCTCTTTATTGGAATTGAGGAAAACGTGACTTTACCCACATAGTGTGAGCAGTAAGAAAATGTGATTTAACTCACTCCTGTCTGACTAACCCTGTTGGGGGTGGGGTGGGGACAGAGAAAGACCTCAGACTTTACTACACTGTCCACTTCCTAATTGTTGAAAATCATGATTCTTAAAATTTGCTGAAAAACTTCCCTCTCATATCTTCTAAACAAAATAGATCTAAACCTCTGATTTAAAAATACTATCAATAAATCTGATTCATAGGCATGGTAATGATAAATTAATCAAGAGATGATTATTAAATATCTAACCAAAATACCTTACCACTCAATTTCCTCATTTGTCCCCTGGCTGCAGGGAGCCTGTGGCTGTGTCTGGAGGGCTTACTGCCTAGGCCCTCTCATCACTAGGTGAGTGGAGCAAGAAAGAGGAAATAGCAAACGAATCCACAGCATTAATTCTTTTTCATCTGTCTTGCTTTTTCAAAAAGTTTACAGGAGCGGTGGCTCACACCTGTAATCCTAGCACTCTGGGAGGCCGAGGCGGGAGGATCGCTCAAGGTCAGGAGTTCGAAACCAGCCTGAGCAAGAGCGAGACCCCGTCTCTACTAAAAATAGAAACAAATTAAGTGGCCAACTAAAAATATATAGAAA